>BGNK01001912.1:68890-79601 GCA_003297005.1 Symbiodinium sp. clade A Y106 | reverse complement strand
CCGCCCCCCGACCCCCGCTGCACTCGTCCCGTCCTCATCCTTAGGATTATTTCTGTATGTGCTGTTTTGTTGGCATCGACTCTTGAAAGGGTTTCGGCTGTTGATGGAGGGTGGTGATGATGTTGCGGTGACTGCAAGCAACAGCGGCAATTCTCTCGTCAGCGGATTGCACAACTTGAAGCAGGGTTTAAGGCGACACATACTTAAATTCCCTACCAAGGGCACAGTTGTCCATCATGGCATCTGAATGCAGCACTGGGGGACGTGACCTTCACAATGATCCCCCCCTCCGTCCCTTAAATCTTCTTGTCTGAACTGGTCCATGTAGCAAGTGGCAGCTGCATGAACCCGCACCATGTTGAAGCCACTGTTCCTGATGGAACGCAGGTCCTGGACAAGCCACATGACGGGTGGCCCAAAATGATTTGCAACCTCGTTCGCGTCGCATATGACACTAGAAGACGATGCCGACAGCTACTTGGGCAGTTCTCTAAATCAAAGTAACTTTTAGGGTCCTTTTTATAAGAGTGCCGTACTATCTTTGGGACCCAAAGCGGGGACTCTAAAGTATAGAAGTACCCAGGTTGCCACAACGCAGTGCGGACACCGTCCCGAAGTCTGTGACTCACCTCGAGTCACCACCGCTCGATACAAGCCCTGCAGTGACTGCCGCATGATATACGCACCATAAGCCATAAGCTAAGGGCCTGAAGCAGTCGCAAAGGGCTGCAGAATTGTGGTTTTAGGGTTTAGCGGGATTAGAAGGTGGTGCAGTATAAGTTCTAGGGATGTCTAATGGGATCCAGCAACAGTGTCTGCCGAGATCCGCGATAGGCTCCTCCCGTCCCTCCTCCCCGGCCTGGCATAATGTGCATACTCGGCCTGTATGGATCTCCCCAAAGAATCAGGGCCAGAAGCAAAGCAATTCATCGTTTGTTTCCTCTTCTGCCCCACATGATGCGAAATTGGGTATGAGGACTCAGGGCACAACGGATGGAAAAAGCTTCAGTGCTAACGACACCAGTACGCGAATGATCAGCACAGCCGCGCTCGAAAGGAAAACGGAACTCTGTGCAGGTCCTGCAGAATAGCCTCTTCGCTGGGTGGGGTGATAAGAGACTCAGGCCAATAGGCCTGGTAAAGGACCTTGGTTGAAGTCAGAGACTCTGACAGACACGCAAGACTGAGGCACAAGACTCGTCGCGGCCTGAACCCAAAACCCCAAACCCTCAAGTTCGGACCATCGTTTTCAGCCCTCTTCCTCTGCATGCTGTGGGCCCCTGATCGACCACCCCTTCATGCAGAAGGCTCGCGGCCCTTCAAGGAAGGTCTAACCGCGGATCTACACACATCAGGAAGTGTTGAATTAAAGCCACCTGCAGCACCCCAAAACAAGCCTACACCAATCCAAAAGAGCACTCCGGTGTTTACAGCCTATAATGTAGGGGCCTTAATAATCAGAATAAGGTTTGGGGGGTGGTATACTCTGCTTCTAACTACTTATAATAGACCACCCCAAAAAATGAAAAATAGTATAGGGAAACTATTAAGGCCCCTATAGCACCAGGCCGAAAGCCCGAGGGTGATCCGAATCATGGATCATGTCTTAGACATATCTTGGGGGACGGATGAAGTACAGGTGCTCCTGATGCCGGATTAAGGCTTGAAGCGGGTTTCACAGTGGCAGACTGCATGAATGTGATATGTCTACGAGTAGGTTGCGCATCCTTCCGGCTCTATTCAAAATCATGCTTGTCTCGTCTGACCTGTGGCTACATCTTCTTCGTTTTTTCTCTTGGGCTAGTTTATCTGACCCGTGCTGCACCAATTTTCAGCTTGAGAGCGCCGCTTTGAAGAAAAGCTTCACCGTTCAGGAGCAGAGCAACCTCCCCCTTAGGTCCTCAAACGCCAGTGAAGATGAGGGATATCGCGTTCTTGGGTGGCAGTTGCTGAAAATTGCTTACTCAATGTTTCCAGCTGGAGACTGCCCCCAGATGACTCACATTTGGGGGGCGACTGCCGGATTTCAGAAGAAGCCTCAGAACCTTTCATTAACCGCGCTGCCCACGGGCCCCCATTTTGAAGATTGACACAAACACAAGAACACAACAAGCATCATCGACCTTTTTTACTACATATCCAGCAACAGACAACGCTTACACTGCAATTGCACCCCTTTTGAACGAGGTCTCACTGAAGTGCCCCTAGCAGCATGATTTCCTTGAAACAAGAAGTCCAGGGAATCTGTGTTTCGGTTCCCAACCTGCCGTCCTTGGTGCGGCTGTGCCGTTCTTGAGATCATGCGCAGGGCAAACTTGAAGTCAACCGAGTCCTCAAGCTCATGAAATGTCCAGATCTTTGCAGGTTTCGGATTTGGCGCTTAAGGGCGTTTTCAGGGTTCAGGGGCATCGAATCCAATTCGGGGCTATCAGTTCTACAGTGTGATAAGATAGGGCTGGCTGGGGTTGTCGTTGAGGACGGATTTTGATGTTGGCCTACTACGCCTGCTGGCTGTTGCAGATTTACATGAAAGCCTTTTATGAATTGGTTGTAGAGCACTTGGCCAGCAAAGCTTCGCCGCAAGTCGACCGCATCGAGGAGCACAAAGATAGCTTCGCCATGTGTAGCCTTTGGAAAGTGGGGGGTCACAGATTCGAAGAACCAGGTCATAGAGCCACGGCTGCACTCGAAAACCTACAGACAACCCTCAACCTGCCAACCGAGATGCAGGCATCGCGCTTGAGCAGTTCGGTGCTGCTACAGCAACCCGCGAGGACTAAAGACCCTTCAAGGATAAAGCCTGCCTAGATTGAACATACCAGCCTGAGTATGAACTCAGTCTACTGCTAGGGATCCAGTCTAATATACTTCGATTCTTGACGTCGCTATATTGTGGTAGGTGGAGAAGACAATCCAAAGAAGCATCCAGGTGACTTATAGTCTCTAGGGTTTATGGTTCAGGGTTTCGACTCGCACGATGGCACGAAGCAGGTGCAGATTCCAGCAAGTGTGTCCACAGAGAGAGAAACAAAGCACCGACTGGAAAGGCAAGGACAGGTCAACCGCAACAGCTAATACTCATGTATTGATTTATGGCACCAACAACACAGTACCCACATGTCCATAGCCCTTCTCCAGTCAGCACAGCCAAGCCTGCAGAGCGCATCGGCTTGAACCCATAACAATCACAAAACAGAGCCTAATCTATGATTCAGGGTTTAGGGCTCAGGCTGCAAGCCCCAACTTCGGTCGACAGGGAAGCCCTTTGAGAGTTAGAGCCCCGTGCTCAATGCAGTCGCACGCCTGCTTCAACCCCAAATCCCGTGTAGGACCCCACACCGTGTGGGCCGTGCAACAACCGCACGAATGGCACCAAACCCCAAAAGCCTAAACCGCGTCAACCGCCCCAGCAGAAAGCGAGAACTCTGACCCGATCATGAGCCACTGACCCTGCCACACTCTACGTACGGACGTCACACCGTGCCGCCCCAAAAAGCAATCGACCTATGTGTGTGTGACGAATTTAATTATACAGACAAAAGCTGACAATGAACTGCAGATGTTCAAAGGCAACCTTGCCAACGGCTGTTAGCTCCCTACTAGCTACCGATATCCTGCGGCGATGATCTCCTCCGCTCGGAACAAAGCAATCAGATAGGCATGCATGGGCAAAGGTAAGTTCGAGAACCGAACCTTGTCATTGCCAGGAAGGTATGGCGCAATGGTCTCTCGACGTTTCTGTGACATTGGCCATGGATGCCAGACAAAGCCAGCCTGCTCGAACTTCTTGTGCAGCTCGTAAGTGGTCAACTTCATGACATCGACATCGCCATCGGAATGAAAACGTCCGCATGCGATGTCTGGTCAAGGCAACGCCACCCAAGTCGTTGCAGGACAACAGCCCCTTTCACACTCACAGAGCTTCTGCGTTTGTGCGCATATCAGTTCCTGGGACACAGTACTCCCCTACGCACCATGTGGGTTATCATGTCAGTCACTGGCTCTGAAGCCGCAGGCAGCATGTCCGACCATTCCCGTTATTAGACTCGCATTAGGAATGTAGGCTAGGATAATTGTACCACAACATATTATATCATGCTGAATTCAGTGATGGAAAAAGTTCACGCAAGCAAGACTACATCTACTATATTACATCGTAGTCCACTGCTCTCTGACAGTATGTCAGACTGTTTTATGCCGCATCACGTTATAGCTGTATTGCATTTTTTTGTGATGTATCTAATTCTTTTCTGTTCTAGTACATCATGTTATGTTGCATTATACTGAATTTGATACTTTTTGTCCTCTGATACAACTTAGTGCTTCTTATACTGCATGGCAAGGTATTCTACTGTAGAGTTCTATGGAGTTATTGTGAGTTTGTTGCATTATGTTCTAGCATAATGTAATGTATGTTTTATATACCATGCGAACATGTAATATGTTACACTCAGTTCTGACTACTTCCATTATAGTAAATTGTGCCACATTGTATTGTACGATGTTGCATTTGAAAGAACTCTATTTTAGTATATGCTACGATGCAAAACTAAGTCAGGCTTGATTCTACTACATTGTACTGTACTATGGTGTGTTCTCCTGGTGTTTTGTTCTGTTATGTTGGAGTATACCATTATTCTTCTCTAGGTAGTTATATCACAGTGCGTTATAAAGAACGACATTATTCTTCCGTTTTATACCATGCAATGACATGCTATCTGATACTTCACGTGCTTCTTTACCAATATCACAACGCTACAATAATCGTCACGGCCATGAACATAAAAATAACAACTATTACTATGCTTTTATTATAACAATAGAAATCACAACAATAACAATGGTACCCACAACCCTAAACCTAGTCTCCGCCATAAGAATGCTCTTAATTCATCATCATCAAAAATAGTAACAGTACTGATGCCTATCACTGTTGTTGTTGTTGTTGTTGCGATTGAACGATGAGTACTACTACTGTTGTCAGTAATACACAGTGAGAAAGGGGGGAAGCTTTGATGCGGCCAAGCCACGTCGGTTTGGTTGGGCTCCAGAGTTTCCAAGCCTCGGAGCCCACGACTTCGGCCGCTTCCGTGCTGCCTTCGAGACGCTGCAGTGTCGGGTTTCTACAATTTGGGGCTGTGGGGATTAGGGTTTAGGGTTCGGCGCGGTGTCTCGTGAGTGTTGGGTATATGAGTTTCACTTGAAGCTTCAGTCATTAATGTTCCCGCCAGTGCCGTGCACATTTCGACTGCAAGTCGTGTCTCCCACAGTTCTGGGCACATTTTGGGTGGTACTCGTGCTCCGGCTCCTCTGCGCTCTGCGTTTTGGATTGGGTATGTGCGGCTAGGAGAACTGCAGGTGCTGAGGCTGTTGGAGACCTGCTGGGAGGTCGGAGTGCTCAGACGCTTAGGGCACAAGCAAGCGGCTTCAGGTACGGTTGTAGAGGCTTGTTCTCGAAACATTGCTCTACCAGTCTACAAAATTATTCGCGCATGTGAAACTAGGAGGTCTTAGGTCTTAGGTGCCGTGGGATGCGTGCATCCCACTTTCCCACTTCACCTGCACCTTTGCCCCGAACTTCAAGCTGACATGGCATAGCGAAAACCTTAACTCCAAGGCCCTTTTTCCATCCGGGCTTGGGAAGTCGGCCGGGGAAAGTGACAGACAACAACAGCATCGCGCCAAGTTGTAGCACTACTCCAAAGCCTTAAACCTTCAACTCAAACCTGTGGCCTAGAGCCCCTGTGAGCCCGGCTGCACGATCTGAGCACGCGGCGGGGTCAATACTACGAGGTCGAAGCTCTATGTCGGCTGGGCAGGCTGTGGGATTTCATTCTATTCATTGCATAATCATACACGCCCCAAAGCACAAACCTAGACCATCAAACCCTAAACCGTAACAGCTCTCGAGGCATAAAGGCTGAACTCCACAAGCCTTGAAACCCTGAACCCTTAAATCCTAAACCCTGTCTCTCCATCAAAACCCCAGATCCTCAAATGCGAGCGACCCCTACAAAATCCTAAGCTCCACACCCCTGAAGCCTGGACAGCTCAAATCCCAAGATCCTTACCCCGAAACCCTAAAAGCCTAGAGCCCTAGGGTCTTAATCTCGATAGACGACTCAAAGTCCTACATCCCAACAACCTAGAACCCTGAATAACATCCTAAACCCCAAACCACTAAAAATCCCAAAGCCTATAAGCTCGCGAAACACTGAACCCTGAAAAAAACTATAGAGCCCAACTGTGAAAGCCTGCAAAAATACAAGATTATTCCTGAAGGGTTCCTCAATCTTGTTTGCTTTCACCATACTCAACCCCAAAACCCTATTCAAACTATCAGTACTATAGGGGCCGAAATAATGACCGATACTAGTTTGGGGGTTCCTTATTATAATTCCAGTATAATGGGCGCAAAAACCCTGTTCAAATGATCAACACCACTATGTTATGGAACCAGCTCTGAAAGCCTCACAGAGCCCTTTAGAGGAACCCTATTCTAGTGGTGAAGGCACCGAATTCCAATTCTTAAATATAGTCTCCATTGTAGTTAGTCCTTTTTCTTGGTAAAAACAAAAAAATTAGGATCCTGTAAGGTAACCCCCAAAAGGAACCATTATAGACCAAAGCCCTTTTTTGAACGAGGTCTCTCTGAAGTGCCTCGGTCCCAGATCCCAAAACCCTAAACCGTGAGAGACTATAATATGGGTATTTCCGAAAATAGGGGACCTTAATATAGTACCCTAAATAGTAGGATCCTTTTGATAAGGACCCCAAAAGAAGGTACCCCTTATTTTCGGAAACTCTCACATAAGGTACTAGTAATATGGGTATATAAAAGTGCCCTCGAGCCTGCTCCTTCGGCGATCTTTGCCCCTGCTGGGTTTCAGGCGGGAAGGGTGCTTAAGGCCGCTTGGCTAAGCTATGGAGTTCTTGAGCTTAGGTTCAGTGGGGTTTAGGGTTTACCGGGGTTTAGGGGAGGTCTTGGGCTGGGGTCTTGGGCATTGGAAGGGCGGGTTTGGGGTTCGAGACAAAGCAGAACTTGAGTTATGCAGTGGTTTCAGCATCTTCTGCGCAGCGGGGCATCAATTTCGCAACCCGCGGAGAAACACCGATAAAACAAAGCTTCTGTCGCATCTCCCCTCAGGGAGCACGCCAGAATGAAGCTGACCGTTTTGAAGGTGCAGGCATGCTTATCCTCAATTCCGCAACTAGCCGGAAAGCCTTGAAACCGCCACCACCCCAAACGACAGGAGGCCCTCAACCCTACGACTGCAAACACGGGGAAGCACAAGAGCTTGCATGAAGGCACATCTTCAAGATCCGATGTGCGGCATGCACTCGCGCGAGGCGAGCAATAGGTGAACCAGTCAAAGTGCTTGTTTAGATGAGCAGCCAGCTGAAGCTTGCAGTTCACAATACCTGGTGTTTCGCTCGCGGGAAACCATAGAGCACCGCTTTCATGATTCATCACATGGTCTTCGACGTACCCCTCTCAGGTGGATACGTCCCTGAATTTACGTCAAGGTTCCTGACGTCGACCCAACGGCCCCCAAACCCCAAGTCCCCACACCAGAAACTCCTACTGTTTTGACGCTCACACTCGGACAAAACTCCTACTGTTTAGGGTTTAGGGGTTTAGGGTTTATGTAATGGCCCGAAAAGCACAAATACTCTAGAAGCCCTTGCTATCCAGCGGACGAAACTCTAAAACCTCCAAACCTATACCCCGATACCCTCAAGCCCACACCCGCCCCCTACCGTTTTGCAGCCAAATCCACAGACGTTCAAACCTTCATGCCCTCATGCAGTTGTAAAGCCCATATACCTAAACCCTAAACCCCTAAACCCTAAACCCTTCAAGTGCCAGATATCACGCTTTCACGTTAACGCTTCGGGGCCAGCTCTTACAGAATTAAGGCTTCCGGGTTTGGGTTTGGGGTTTCGGAGTTAAGGGTTCAGAACTTCAGGCTTGAGGCTTCATGACCTATTATAGGGCCCCAAAAAAGCACATAAGCAAAAATTAGGATAAGGATATCCCATATAAACCCCCTTTTAGCGAAGCCCAATAAGGTAGGGATATCCCATAAAAAGCTTATGCTTATGTGCTTTGGGGGTCCCTAATATTATGGTTCTTTGAGACCCAGGATCTGTGAGGGGTCAGGGTCTCATCAGGGCTGGGGGACTCCGAAGGAACGCGCACCCAAGTTCTGTTGGACGCCTTGTGGTAACCCGGAAAGTTGCTAAACACAAAACCCTAAACTCTAAACCTGGAAGGAACATGGAAAGCTAAACCCTGAAACTTAAAGGAAAACTTTATGAAGCCCTACAGTGAACCCCAGAATGTTGGAACATGGGTTTAGGAGGATTGGTGCTCGGATCGCCTATACTTTACATTAAGGGTATGAGGATATTGATGTTCCAACTTTCTGGATTCTACTTTACACCCTAAACCATGAAGGAACACCAGCACCCTAAACAAAAAGAATAAGGTAGCACCTTTTCTGCATCCAGGCCTATTGCGACTGCCGGGCACCCCCGAAGAAACTAAGGGCCAGGCAAAAGGGGAACACCTGAAACCCCGAACCCTAAAACTTACTGGGACAAACCTAAACTCCATAAAGGAAGATCTGACACCCTTTCGCATCAGGACTTGTGCAATCACGTAACCCCAAAGCCTACGTCCCAAAGCTTAACCTGAAACCCTGAACCCTACGACGAAACCCGAAACTTTTAAGGAATACCTGGAACCCAAACTAAAGGACAAGTGAATCCCTAAACCATAAAACCTTGAAAGGGAAACTTCAAACCCCTACATCCAAAACCTGAAAGCAAAGCATGAAAACGAGCCGTATTGTACCCCCCCTTGTAGTAACTCTGAAAAACCTTAAACCTGAAACCTTAGCCCCCTCATGGTAACAACATGCTGTCCCCAACGGAAGGAAAAAAGGCTAGTATTCTACATACTTCTGAGGTCCAGATAAAGATGCAAGGAACAGAAAGGGGCGTGAATAACTCCCATCCCTTTACATTTATAGAGTGTCATATACCCCAGAACTAAAACCCAAGCCCGGAAAGGCGGGGGGCCTTCGAGAAAGACCGCCACTCGCAAGAAGATCCCCACACAGGAGCTCTGTTCGGTGAGGTCCACCTCAACCTAAACCCCAAACCCTAAACCCTAAACCCTAGGAGCCGCGAGGCTCTAGGAAGGAACCTCATGGGTTGAGACTTTCGATTTTCGGGACTTCGGACGGAAGTTGCGCTAGGGCTTTATAGGGGGTAGTGTAGGGGCCCGAATAATTAGAATCGTTTTTTTTTTGGGGGGGGGGGATATTCTTATACTATAATTACAATAAAGAACCTCAAAACCCTGTTCGACTTATTAAGGCCCCCACATTATATACTAGTCTAGGAGCCTCACTCTCCTAGGCTCGTCTCGCCCAGAATATCAAGAAACTCTTCAAACCTCATTCAACGTTGTGCGAAAGACCTGCACCCTCTCCTACTCTCTATGCCCGATTACCCGGGTGTCCTGTGGACATGCCACCTGCAACATCTCTTGCCGCAGATGACGACATCCAGCATGCTAACATGCGAGAGCTGTGGTTAATCGCCACGTGCACGACTGGCGGCGAGAGCTGCATTATGACGGCACCTGAGCTGTGAAGCCATGATTCCCTTACGTGCAGCCATGGCGGTTAACCAGGAACATTTAGAAAACTTGAAATCTCAGGGATGGAATGCACGAAACGTGACCTAACTGTGTCGAGCTGCGGGCAAATGGTCGTAACCGCGGCCTGGCCAAACAATGACGAGGTCTACACTCCATCCCCTTTAAAGATCACAAACTGTTGGGCCTGGCGTAGCCCGTTGATGCAGTTCCTCTTCTGGGCTGCACCGATACAGCCAAACGATTGCCAGCTACGCGTAGAGCTGCGGTCTGTGCTATGGGACGACACAAAATGACAAGACATGACAAGTATACTTCGTACAGTCAAAGTTCGTTCTGATCACACTGCGGCTTATTGCATCCTGCTTGGTGGGCAGTCAGTCCCACGGCATTCGTGACCCTTGCACAGAAGGCTCATACTATATATACTTGTCTCGACCAGCAAATGCATCACGCAGGTTTTTGCGTGGTGCACCGCCGCTGGCAGGACTGAATTTGCCCATCAGCCTCATCAGCTGCGCTTCTCGAAGGCCGCAAGCCGAGCCTCCATGTCCTTCAAGTCCGGATCTGCCTTCATGTCCTTGTTGCTGTAGCCGAACTCGTTTCGTAGCTTGGCCTTGTAAACCTCAATGTCGCCCTGAAGCTGGGCGTACTCCTTCTGCTCTTCTGCACTGAGGGGCGTCTTCTTCTTGGAGTCCTTCTTGGCGTCCTTTTCCTTCTTGGAGCTNGGAAGCCTCCCTGGCCTTCAAGAGTTTCAAGCCCTGCTCCGCCTGAGACTCCATCAAAGCACCACCCCTGGTCCTGTCGGCGGCTGCCATGGTGGAGGGAATGCCAAGGAGGGCAGTGTCGCGACGGCAAGCACTCTGTGAATCTCAGCTGGCTTGAGCCACGGCCAACATCGCAGAAAACACACAAAGAGCTCTGAAGCCTCCAAGCGATGGTCTACCGAACTGGGCCCGACGCCTGTCTAGAGCCGGAACATCCAAAAACACGGCGCATATCAGATGTCAGCGTCGTCTGAGACACCTTCACCCTCCTCAA
>BGNK01001912.1:41004-65729 GCA_003297005.1 Symbiodinium sp. clade A Y106 | reverse complement strand
GGAAGCCTCCCTGGCCTTCAAGAGTTTCAAGCCCTGCTCCGCCTGAGACTCCATCAAAGCACCACCCCTGGTCCTGTCGGCGGCTGCCATGGTGGAGGGAATGCCAAGGAGGGCAGTGTGGCGAAGGCAAGCACTCTGTGAATCTCAGCTGGCTTGAGCCACGGCCAACATCGCAGAAAACACACAAAGAGCTCTGAAGCCTCCAGCGATGGTCTACCGAACTGGGCCCGACGCCTGTCTAGAGCATGCTGAATGACTGCAAAACCTTCGGCTAAGGCCTGGTACAAAGCGCATCTCCTCGCCNCAAAGAGCTCTGAAGCCTCCAGCGATGGTCTACCGAACTGGGCCCGACGCCTGTCTAGAGCATGCTGAATGACTGCAAAACCTTCGGCTAAGGCCTGGTACAAAGCGCATCTCCTCGCCCGGAACATCCAAAAACACGGTGCATATCAGATGTCAGCGTCGTCTGAGACACCTTCACCCTCCTCAACTCGCTATCTCATCCCCCGAGTGCGCGGCGGACCAAGCCATCTGCAACATTTCTTGCCGTAAAGGAGACTTTGCGATGTTCTGCTTGCTAGCATGCGAAAGCTGTGGTTAATCGCCACACGCACGACTGGCTGCGAGAGCTGTGCTACGACGGGACCTGAGCTGTGAAGCCATGATTGCGTGCAGCCATGGCGATTAGCCAGGAACATTTAGAAAACTTGAAATCTCAGGCATGGAATGTACGAAACGCGACCTGACTGTAACCGCGGCGTGGCCAAACAATGACGAGGTCTACACACTCCACACCTTTTAAAGATCACAAACTGTTGGGCCTGGCGCAGCCCGTTGATGCAGTTCCTCTTCTGGGCTGCACCGATTCAGCAACATGACTGCCAGCTACGTGTAGTGTGGCGGTCTATGCTATGGGACGAAACGAAACATCAAGCATATTTCGTGGTGGACAAAACCTATTCCCATGACGCTGCGGCTTCTTGCATCCGCTTTGGTGGGCAGTCAGTCCCACGGCATTCGTTGCCCCTGGCACAGAAGGCTCATACCACCCATAATCATATCATATATCATATGTATATATATATATATACATATTTATATTTATATTTATATTTATACATATATATTATATACACTTGTCCCGGCCAGCAAATGCATCACACAGGTTTTTGCGTGGTGCACCGCCGCTGGCAGGACTGAATTCGCCCATCAGCCTCATCAGCTGCGCTTCTCGAAGGCCGCAAGCCGAGCCTCCATGTCCTTCAAGTCCGGATCTGCCTTCATGTCCTTGTTGCTGTAGCCGAACTCGTTTCTCAGCTTGGCCTTGTAGACCTCAATGTCGCCCTGAAGCTGGGCGTACTCCTTCTGCTCTTCTGCACTGAGGGGCGTCTTCTTCTTGGAGTCCTTCTTGGCGTCCTTTTCCTTCTTGGAGCNATGTCGCCCTGAAGCTGGGCGTACTCCTTCTGCTCTTCTGCACTGAGGGGCGTCTTCTTCTTGGAGTCCTTCTTGGCGTCCTTTTCCTTCTTGGAGCTTCCTGGATCCTGCTTCTCCTTCAGCTCGTTCAATCGGGTGACCATCGCCACGATCTTCTCGTGCTTGTTGATCTGTCCCCCGCTGAGGCCCTCTTCTTTAAGAATGGCCTTCTCCTCGATGATNACGATCTTCTCGTGCTTGTTGATCTGTCCCCCGCTGAGGCCCTCTTCTTTAAGAATGGCCTTCTCCTCGATGATCTTCTGCTTCAGATCCTCGAGCTCCTTCATCTCGTCGTGGCTCAGTCCTGCGCTATCGGCTTTCTTCTCCTTCTTAGGCTCCTTCTTCGGCTTTGTCTCGACAGCTTCGGGAGTGGGCTCTGCGACCTCGATCTCGGGCCGTACGGCTTCCTTCGTGATGAAGAAGCCAAACTTCGGGTCTAAACCCTTCACGATCTTGCATGCATCCACATACTTGTGCTCGTTCTTCAGGTCAGCCACCTCTTTGCCCTTGGCGGAGCGCTCCTTCTTGTTGTCCTTGCCCGTGAGCTGTGTGGCCTCCATCTCCAGCTTGGCGATCTGGGCGTCAACATCTTTCCGGTATGCTTCCGCGGCAGGGACATCGTACTCTGCACCGGAAGCCTCCGTGGCCTTCAAGAGTTTCAAGCCCTGCTCCGCCTGAGACTCCATCAAAGCACCACCCCTGGTCCTGTCGGCGGCTGCCATGGTGGAGGGAATGCCAAGGANCTCTGCACCGGAAGCCTCCGTGGCCTTCAAGAGTTTCAAGCCCTGCTCCGCCTGAGACTCCATCAAAGCACCACCCCTGGTCCTGTCGGCGGCTGCCATGGTGGAGGGAATGCCAAGGAGGGCAGTGTCTCGACGGCAAGCACTCTTCGAATCTCAGCTGGCTTGAGCTCGAGCCAAACAAGAGCCATCCAAGAAAACACACACGAAGAGCTCTGAAGCCTCCAGGGCTCGGGGTTTGAGGCTTAGTTTGGGGTTTGGGACTGGCTTAGGCTTAGTTCTTGCCGTAAGCTTCAGCGAGAGCTGTAACCAAAGAGCCTCAGGGCAGGGTCGCTTCATGTCGCTTCAGGGTTCGCGAGTTTGCCCCACTCAGTAGGGTTGAGTTACTGCATCTGCTTACTGCTTTCTTTGCGATGAGCTGCTCTTCCATGTCTAACATCACGTAACTTGATTTTCTCCTCGCAATCCCGCATCTGAAGTGTAGCGAGAATCAGTATGTGGTATTGCTGACCTGACCACTGCAAATGACATAAAATGAAGTGACCCAGGCTAGGCTCGCTTCCAGAGTTGATGTCCTGTCACCGTAGGTTTTGAGAGACGCGAACATTGCACCCCCATGGCATCGACATGAAGAATTGATGTGTGGCTGAAGTGTGGGAAATACAAGTACCAAGCAGGAACAACGAGGCCCACCCATCGATAGCCATCATCCACCCTTGCTAAAACACTGCCACTCCCAAAAACCAGGTAGATGACATCGCAGTGAATGCTGCCAGAAAGCTTTGGCAGCACGTCGAAGCTTAGAAATAAGAGGCCATTTCCATTGCTTCTTACGAAGAGCATCAAATCTCTGGTGAAGCACACCCAGAACTCCTCTGTGGGTTGGCTGTTGATCGGGAAAGCCTGCGCCGTTCGTACCGGCGTCGAAGCCTGTCTAGGGTTAGGAGGCCGGACATCCCTTCCGAGCGTTGATGTCGTGACCCCAGGAAGCAATGGAGAGAAAGGTGGTCTCGGGCCAGGGTGAAAACTTCAAGAACCAGCCATCTGGGTGGCACCAGATGCTGCCTGCAAGTTTAGGCCACTGCAAAAGGCAGTGCCGCAAACCCGAAGCGAAGAAAGATGCTGTCGAAGTGGCTGGGAGGAACTCCACAAAATCTTCCTGGGAGCAACAGGAGAGGAGGCCAGAACACTCCGCTCCCCCCCTATCAAACACCAATACCAAGATACACCCACTTTCGAAGGGCAGGCCTAGGCGCCACGCCACTACACACCAAGCCAAAAGGCCACAACTCCACACAGCGTGGAACTTGACTTCGGGTTTGCGGAGGCTTGTGCTGAACACAAAGGACAAGGACCCTGTTTTACTTAGAGGACAAGTCAGGCTCATCGTCCTCACAGTCAGTGCTATTACAGAAGTAGCAACCAGAAACCAAGCCGCCCCAAAGACTGAGTACACAAACACACTGCCGTAGATTTGAGTTCAGAGTTCGACTACGGAGGGATGCAGTTTACGTCTGCGCAGGGGTTTGAGGTCTGTCTGTGGCTTCACTCGGAATTTAGACACTCGTCGAGTAGCCCATCCTGCGAAATGTGAAGTTCGAGCGTCTGACAAGTCTGGCTTCTGAGTGATGCTGGTCGTGTCTTCTCTCAGCTTGTTCATGACTGAGCAACTGGCAGGACCTACTGTTCCTTGCTAAAGCCACTGTTCACTGACTCACGGCTTCTGCGCTTCGAAACTTCCTCAGAGGAATTGGCAAAACTTGGGCTTGGGGCGGTAGAAACATTCTGAATTCCTGTACTAGCACTAGCAGCCATATCGATGGTTTGCAGCGCTTTCCTTAAGCCTGTAAGCCTGCAGACTACGCAGAAACCTCGAACCAGAAGCCCTATAAAGCCCAAATCTCTATCCACTTTACAGCAGTCCTTCAGCATGTACTTGAGCTCAAGCTTTTCAGCCACTACCTCGTCGCCCTTCAGGATCACACCGCCGCCCTTCAGGGAAGGTGCGTAGAACGATCACAAATCCACATATGATTACAATCGACCAATGTATATATCTGTTTGTCCAGATCTATAGAGCAGTATCAAATTTGGAAGTGCATAGAGCTAACACATACATGTGTACAGGAACAGTGCCAAGTCACTATACACACGTATAAATAAATACAAATAAATAAAAAATACAAATATAAATATGGATAAATACATAAATAAATAAATATATATATATATATATATATACACAAACACATGCACATATGTTACATATATGCAAAACGGGACTCGGTCAGAGTGTGCTTTCACATACTTACGAATCCAAACAGCCTAACAACTGAACGAGTATACAAACAGCGCAAACTCGCCTGGTAGAGCAGTTGCAAAAACAAAACAAATAACACATGGGGTGGGTATGTATATATATATATATGTATATATATATATATGTGTGTGTGTGTGTGTTCATGTACGTATAACATACAATCGCAGATCCATCCATCTATCGATCCGTCTGTCTATCCATCTATCGAACTCTCTCTCTCTGTCTCTCTCTCTTTGTATTCTTTTCGTACAGTACTTCGCCCGCCCAAGATCAAGGATTCCCTCCCGCCCCTCACCAGTGGTGAAATTCCAGGCAGGGTGTAGGGAGTCTCTTGTCCCCCCAACCCCTTCCCCTGTGGGTGTGGCTGGGTTGAGGCTCGCGTCGGGGTCTGTCATTACAATAAGTAAATGTGAATCTGTGAGGGTGGGAAGCTCTCTCGTGCAGTGCGGCATCCTGCCCGGTAATATCAAAATGAACGAGGATCGACCCATCCCTCAATCCCTGTGACTATTCACACTTTTAGGGGAGATGTCAGTCCTCATCCACCCCTTCGCACTTCTGTCGGTGCTTTTGAAGCAGCTTATTGCAACCAACATCGAAATCACATTCCTCTCCGGCATCGCCATATGCTGGTCATAAGTATATGTATATGTACACTTACATACATTACATAAAAACATACATACACATGTGTGTATGTATATTTGCATATACATATGCCGTACATGCGTATGTGTATGTATATATATATATATATATATATATATATATACACACAGACATGCATACATGCATACAAACAAGCATACTTACATGTATATACATATGGCATGCATGCACATGAATGCAGCCACATCCAGGTCTGCACGCATGTATGTAGAGCAGGGTCTGTGTGGGTGTATGACATATGCATGTATGTATGTACGTATGGATATAAGTACACAGATACGTGCAGCACATATATGTGCATGCATGACCTGTACATTGTAATGCAGAGTGCTTGCACGTTGCCTCTGCCAGCAAGTCTGTAGATATGCATACTTGCATGCATGTAAAACACGCTATACTTAGACGTAAGTGAGCTAGGTATGGGGCACCAGGTGCTTATCCTCAACCTGAACGAGGCTGGAAGGCCTGCCGGTGCCTATCTCAGGACGGGGCGCGCACAGTACATATGTATATATATATGTATACATGTATGTATATGTAAATATAAATAAATAAATATATATATATATATATGTGTGTATATATATATATATGTATATATATATGTTTGCATATACATATAATACGTCACATTTTCATTTCGATGCATGTTTGCTTCTGTATACAACTGCTTGTACCTTCCTGACGTGATGCTCGATGGTACTACACATGCCTATATACAGTGTAATTGCTACTTCTACTGTCCTTCTATGTCCTTTTAGTATATCATAACGAGATAGATTAGTTAGTACAAATAAAAAAAGTAGTCATCCCGGATGCTCCCGGGCTGCTACCCGCTAGGACTCAAGCCGTCGTCAATGGGCAGGGATACATTCTCAATTCGGCAGTTCTGTCTTGCATTAGCTCACACCAGCCCAACGCAGCCTCACCACGGTTCCGTACAGACCCATCCAGCTCGCAGGGCAGCATATGGGGCTATCAGGTATGCCGTGCTTCGAGTCCACAGGACAACACTACATAGGCCTCTCCAAACACGATGAGACCACTGTAGGAACCCGCCTAATATCAGTATCTATCGCATCCGCCATCACCCCTCCGTGTGATCTCCGGAACAGAGTGTCCTCGCTCGTCGCGGCAACTTTGAGCTCGGCCAGAGTGGCTTTCGCATCCTTCCACTGCTCTTGACTTGACCGTTAAGGGTGTGTGCATAATCGCAGGCGCAGATTTTTCAAGTTTCGATAGGTTGACGGAAATACCATCTGAACAACCGACTGCATTGCCGGCCCGAAGTCCGAAAAGCCTCGAGTTGTGTGCTTAGACGAAACCAGCAGTACACACTTCACACTGCCTCAGCCTTTATTGAAGTGTTTGCACATTGCCATGTCCTCGGATGGATCTGTTTATTGAAAATGCAGTGAAGACGAGCATGAGAGAGTCGCTTTCGGTCAGTGGGCATGCTGGTCACTGTCACGGCTCACTGCCTTTGCCTGAACCGTCCGATCCACGCCCACCCTCCTGCAACACAACATGACCTTGACAGCTCTCCCATCCGAGCATGACCTCTAATCCGTAGCCTCGGGGGTTTTAGGGGCAAAAGGGGCCCAGGGTCTGAGTTGGAACTTCATGGTTGAATGGAAGGCCATGAGCTTCCCGCATGCCAACACGAACGGGCTCCACCAACGTACTCATGAAACGGAATGGCAAAGCATGCCAAACAACATAACCCAACACCTGGGTTTCAAACCTAGAAAACCAGAAGCACAATGGCAGGCAGAAGAGACCTTACTCCCGGTAAACCTAAATTGCCCTAAACCCACGCAACGTCAGGGAGTTAAACCTCAAGTCCGCTGAACCCTTTTCGTGAAAACCTACCTTTAATGCTAAACTCAGAACCCTGAAGCAGAACCTAGCCAAGGGCCACAGCAATAGACGTACATGGGGCCTGTTCTATAAGGAACGTCATTGCTAAACATAGAAGGCTCTGAAGTAAACCCTAGACCCTCAAAAAACACCCCAAGCACCCCAAAACTGCAAAAATCTCCAACGCCCAAACACCAAACTTCCTAACCAGGGTCACCACTGTCCCCTTCATGACAAGGGCACCCTTCTCCTGTTATTCAATTTCAATAGGGGCAGCCTTAGAATAGAAAGGGGAAAAGCGTAACTCTGTGGAACGTAGAACCTCAAAAGACTTTCTGCCTCCAGCTTCTCGAAGCTTTCAATGTCCAAGCAACCATCGGCTCCGAGGAAGACCTCGAGCTTTTGTGCTCGTTGTTGAGGTTGTTGCTGCTTTCTTCTAGATGTCCCTTGAAAAGTTCTGGTTTCTTTTCGATCGATATAGTGACATGACTAGCTATGGTGTTTGACAGGTGTTCCAAGGGATGTAACTGGAGTTTATACGGTTTAGATTGGGTTTCGGGCCGTTTCCTGATCCAGGGCCGGGGGGTCCGGGGTGATGTCACCTCATGAGTTCAAGTTTTTCAGGGAACATCGGCTGTTTTGTTGTCCCCATGTCAAGCTACTCCGCAGCTACCCCCCCTGTGCCTTCCCACAACCGTCCCAGCCACGGGGTGGTCTTGCAAGACGGCACGCTAAAGCTCTGCGATCGGTGCTGACGAAACTATCACGCAGGGATAAGGTATTGCGATGGTTCGGACATGTATATGTCATTTTATGTCCAACCAAATCCCCAACTGAAGCCCAAAACTCTGAAGTTGCCATCATCCAAACCAGTGCCTGCCTGATCCTGACTGTGCCAATTCTTCTTACCATGTACCTTGAGATGCAGCCCTGATTCTAGTTTCTACCAAATACCCTTTTGAATCACATGTGTTTCGAAAAAGCCGAAGAGTCGCGCAGGTGCTTTGTGCTCAGGGTTTCCGGCTGGCGATGCTGCGGTAATTCCCGAAACAGAGCTACACATGAACTTGACGCATGAGCTTTTCGACTACAAAGATTGGTAAACCCTACACTTCGTAGGTCCATGAAGCCAGTCGATGAGACAGTCCCATTCTCACTCGAGAATATTATGATATAGCAGATGTCCAGGACACATAGGGGAGCAGACTCTGATTGCACCCACGCCCGCCTCTTCTGATCACAACCGGTTTGGAGCTGACAAATTGAAATCTATGGCTTTAGACGGCTTCGTTGCATCGGCAAGTTTAGAGCTCAGACTTTCAAGGACAGCAATCTGGGCAATGGTGGATGATTGTGAATGATTGTGCGGTGTCAGCTGGCAGTACTTGCCGGGCAGCAATCTGGAAACAAACTGGTACGCAACCTCACAAAGTAAACTCTAGAGTGAGTGGCTAACCGCACTAGAACGTCTCTCCCTCCGCGAGGCAAAATCAACCCACTCCGAACCACTCTCCCCCCTCTCGATGTACATGTGCATGTGCTTGTGTGTGAGTTGTGTGTGCGTCTGTGTGTGTGTGTGCCGTGTGCCTGTGGCTGCTGCGCACGTCCGTGCAAACATGGACACGCGGCCCTCCGTGTAATTACCTTCCACTCTGGGAGACCCAACGAGCTGAAAAAGCGATGTGTCGGCAGCCCTCAAGCGTTTCGGTTCCTGGCCGCAGTCAGAGGCAAAGGGTATGCAGTGTGAATGCGTGTTCGCTTCCGTGCCTTACTGTAGCGGCGACTGTTGGACGGCTGCCAGGACGCGACATTCACATGATGGAGACATGGTATTCTCCCGCTGTTGCCTTAGACATGCCTTTCACTTGTTCTTACTGGGCCTCCTACTCATATTACTCGGGGCTTCTGCATTATGAGGTCAAGGCCCTGCAAAACCTGAGACTCCACCATTCTGAATGATTCCTTTTCACGCTCCTTATTCCAATAGGTCCTATCTAAACTAAGTTAACTAATTACGCTATGTAACTAAATACCCTGAAACGAAACTGGACCTAGACTTCATTCACTGAAATGGAATACCATTACGATCGATTTCTTAAGCCGGAAGCCTGACGTCTTCACACCCAGAGAACCCCACACAAGAGCACCATGAGAAGGCAGCATAACAATCGGAAACACTTGTTCTAAGGTGGCCAAAACAGACCGTATCAAGACCTCAAAATTGACCTTCCTTAGATACTTTAAGCCACAAGAAACACCAATGATACTCAGCGGGTTCCCAATATAGGTACAGTATACGATACCCCCAAGCCCTGGTTCAATCATGAAGGCCCCTAGGCCCTAGATTACTCTCTTCCCAAGCTCAAGGTGCCGAGAGGATCGGTGCCGGCGGACCCTCGAGGAAAACCTGTGAAAGCAGGCGCCGCGGAGTGTTGGGGCTTGGAACGGTTTCTGGTTAAGGGGATTATTGTTTCAGGGTTGGTTGCCGGCGGGCGCTTTGTTTACCACTCGCAGCTCGGACGCAGCAAGAGCTTAGGGTTTCAGGGTGCAGGAGCTTGCTCGGGTGTTGGTGGCGCCGAGGCTCCATGGAAACCTAGCATGAACCGAAGCCCTGAAGGCCGATGCCTGACAGTGCAGCCTGGCAAGTATAGACTCTACGCTGTCAGTGGCATACAAAGCGGATGTTCCCTCTACGGCACACACCATAGTAATTAGTAGGGCAAGAGTGGTGGGGCTCTTTTGTCCCTAGTGCCGGAGCACTTGGTCCCTTGGCAAGCCTGTTTCAACATGTTTTCGCATCGTTTCAAGATATGGTAAACTACAGAGGGGCTACCTTTTGGGGGAATTTCAGCAAGCTGACGCACTTTTGCTAGCATCATTTATCGATGTACTCCGGCTTCAGCTGCTCTCAGACTGCAACTGCTGGAGCATACAGTATTCCTGGTTGTGCTTGAGCTCGACTGCAAACTGCTCAGCTGCTCTGACGCATGTCCGCTTGTTCTCTAGCTGCATATACTGTCATTTCCAGCTTGTGGAGATTCTTTTTCTCGAGTTCCAAGTGTTATCTGTTGCAGTTTGTCCTCCCTTAATTCCTTCGTTGCTTTCAGGCTCCGACAGAGCTGCTGGTTCTCAAGCTGCACAGGCCGCGTTTTCGTCAATTATTCGGCAGAACAGTGGGACAGTTGTAATAGAGGACCAGAGCTGCAATTAACCTACCTCGGGCAGAAAAGTAGCCTTGAAGGGCACGAGGCAGGAATTTCTGCCGCTGCTTCTTGCTGGCTTGGTGCATGCACTGTCCGACTTTGTCATGTAAGTTTAACGGCCAAATTCTGGCCTCAATCGACCCAAACTAGAACAACATAGCCAAACCTCAACGCCACCAGAACAAAGCTCGGACCCCGGAACACAACCCTAAACATTGAAGTCCGAATCCTTAACCCCAATAGCATCAGTGCCAACAGCAACAAGCAAATCAGCGACAGGTGGACCAGCAATAGATGCTTCCGCAACAGTCGTGATCATGCACCACACAATGAATATAAATATGTACATTTCCGCGTGTGTATGTATATATCTATATACATACATGTAAACATATACATGTAAACATATATACATACATATATATATATATACAAACCTTGTATGTATGTGCAAATCCACGTGTGTCGGTATGCAAGTATCAGTATGAGTATAAACATATATATATATATACACATGTACATATGAAAATAAAACAAAGCAGACCAACAAACATGGACGTAAATCTGTCTATTTGTATGTGCACTTCTGCTTGTATCTGTATGCACTATAGCTTTCTGCTAATTCATTACATGTTCATGACTGTTGACTGTTTTACTACACATATATCGAACGGAGCAATGCAAGCCGAGGTGCAGCTCCCACTAAGTCTGCCGAAAGCTCTCTCTCTGGCAAACCGCAGGCTGCCCAAATCTTGGCAAATGCCTGCGGTTTCAAGCTTTGGACTGAACATGCCGATTGCCATCAAAGGTGGGGTTCTGGGATTTTGGAGTGTGGGGCTTGTTGGTCAATGCTTTCCGCAGTCCGTCGCGGACAAGCTTGTCCACGACTACTGCTACTGCTACTGCTGGCTGCTCCTGCATTGTACTGCTGCTGCTGCTACTACTACTACTACTGCTGCTAATACCGCTACTGCTGCTACTACTACTACTACTAGTTACTACTACTACTACTACTACTACTACTAGGACACACGATCGTAGGAGGACTGGCGTTTGTCATGCGTTGGAAACAGAACGCAATCTTCAGGGTTGAGCACCCTTACGGCATTTTCGGCTGCCACGCAACGTTGAATGTGCAAAAATTTTAAAATCGTTGCGTTTAGGCTCATGAAGTGCCGAAAGTACTGGCAGGGCCAACAAAAACGCGCATTAGGCAGCTGCGAGTGTCAGAAATCACGAAGCATTTTTTGAAGGTTTGGTATGTTTCTTTTGCTGCGGGCATGTTACGCAAAAGGACAGCACTACGTGCACAGTATGCTGTACAAAGAAGCCAAAACGCTGTAAATACCAGCGTTTTGGGCATGCTCGCCAAAAGCATAGATGCTTGTGACAACTTGTTTTGCTCCACATCCTTGCGCAGTATGTTGTACATGGATGCTTGTGGCAACGTGTCTTGCTCCACACCCTTGCACAGTATGTTGTACAAAAGGCATTTTTGGGCATGATCGCCAAAGGCAGTGACATGAACGTAATTATCCTCCCCCCCCACCCCCCCACCCCCCAAAACCCCGCTCCTGTCGTGCAAACTGGCTCCGAAACGCATGAAAACACCAGTCCTCCTACGAGCGTGTGTGGTACTACTACTACTACTACTACGACTACGACTACTACTACTACTGCTACTACTACTACTACTACTACTACTTCCTACTACCGCCACCACCACCACCACTACTACTACTACTACTGCTACTGCTACTGCTTCTGCTACTGCTACTGCTACTGCTACTGATACTGCTACTACATCTACTACTACTACTACTTCCTACTACTACTACCACCACCACCACCACCACCACCACGACTACTACTACTACCACCACTACTACCACTACTACTACAACGACGACGACTACTACTGCTCCTACTGCTGCCGCTACTTGTTGCTTCTTGCATGCTGAATGTTCACGAAGCAAGGTTACGGCGTCACAGTGTGTTAATTCAGGGCTTGTTTTGCAAGAGTTTGTCTCTCAGCCCATAGTGCATGCAGTTCGACAGCTTTGGCAAAATGCCATTCAAGGATACCACTACTAACAAAAACTACTACTCCTCTGCTACCACTCCCTCCACCGCCACGGAATCCGAAAATTGCCACTCACACACACCACAAACACTACTGCGGTACCCGTGCTTTCTCCGAACTTCCAGCCAAAAGCATCTGCTTCAGTCCTCGTAGGCTGAAATGACCTGGCACAGTTTCAAACATCGTTCTAGGGTTGGCTTGCGCATTTTGGAATTATTGGTTGCAAACAACTCGCACAAATGCCGACGACGACAATGATGATGGCGAGGACAAGAACGGTACTGGGGATTCCGACGATCAGTATTGCAATTTCGCCTTGTGAACCTCGCGGCTTTTGGCCACAGGGCACGTGATGTTTTATTGCAGTACGAGAAGTTGAGCACAACAAGTGCCCAGTGAGACATCTTTTGTGGACTGCGAACAGGTCGAAGGTTGAGCCTCATGATCACCCTGCGACCCCAATAAGGGTCAACCGAAGCAGAGGCTGGCCTCTGGAATCTGCGCGACAGCCGGCAACAAAGCTGCGATCTTCTCATCGCTCAGGTACATGCTGTGCTCAAGATGTATTTGTAAAGTGTAAATATTGAAGTTAACATGAGAACGTATGAAAACCCTGGTTTGTCCTGCTGGTGTCGGATCTGATGTTGGATGATTGGATGATGCCCTGACTCCAGGCAAATGGCTGCACCGGCGCCACTTCGCAGGGCTCTCTCAGCTTTCTGCCCATCAGGAAGCCAACTCCCAGAGCTCTCGTTTTCCTGGTGACTTCCATCTTTGATCGTACACTTATGGATGCTGGCGAATCTCTTTGCCACTCGACTGGGTGAAGTGCCAGCGTACCGACTTGTACTGTACCTGGCGCTGTGCAGGAGCTCCCGGCACCATCGGCACCACTCGCGCCGCGGACGTGACCACATGCAAACGAAAGGACACAAAGGAGCTGGCCAGCAAGGGATCTGCAGCATAGGTCACGAAAAGGCAGCTGCTCAAGAGACTACGTCAGGCGTGCGCCACGTCCTCGAAGGGAAACTCCTCATTCCTTGTTGCTGGTTCCTCGCTGCTTACGTGCTTCCGGGAACTTCCATCGAAGAGCCCCAGGCCCGATATGGCCCGATGCTCGTGATCTGGGCGGTGCCAGCACTGCCTCGACCACTTGGCTGAAGACTACCGAGAATAGAAAAGGCAGCGTCGGAGATTGCAGGAACGTGCTTACAAGCACCGGGCCTGTAGAAAGTTGTTTGCCGGGGGCCCATCCGCCTGCCGCTTGCTTGATGCGCTCCCTGCAAAGGGCAAGGTCAGTGTGGCTGTGTATCAAACAGAAATAGTTCGAACACAGAAAGTTGCTGGGACCGGTGCAGTCGAATTCGCTATACACTATAGCTTTCTTGGTGCTTTGTCCTCCAAGCGGCCACTATCGAGCAAGCCAGGCGTGATCGACGTAGCTGCGCAGAGAACTGGGAAGCATCTGCTTTGTGGACGACGTGTTCATCGCCGTGAACTCCTCTCGAACAACTGGACCGCTGAGTTTCGCGACACAGCCGGCTAGTGACTAGTGCTTCCACAGTCATGGCATTGCCGCTTACAACGTCCTACACCACTTCTTTTTGAAAGCCGCTAGCTGGACGACTCTGCTAGCCGCCGCTAGCCGCAAGCTTGGGCTCCCGCGACTCCGAATCTATACAAGTCATGGTGAGTGCTGTGCGCTGTACGACACACACACACAAACTTTCAACATACACACTTTCAATTATCTGGGACCAAACGGCACCAAAAGGCTGGAAGGGAATTGAAAACAGTGTGCCGGCTCGATATCTACGGCTGGCAGAATCTCCCTTCCTCCTCAGAACTGCGCTCCACGCCAGTTCCGATCAAAGGGAGATAAGCGTCCTCCCGTGTTTCGCACTCGAGCTCATCTGATCTCGTGTAGTTGAAGATGTCGGAATTGCAACTGCCGCTGCCGGCGCGGTCGGGCCGGAATCGTGCCCGGGTTCCGATCCCGCTCCTGGCGTCGATATGGAAGTGCCCCTGCCATTGGCTTTCATCTGGGGCACTTCGGGCTGGCTCTCCGTGCTGGTGTTGATGGCGTTGCTATTCTTCTTGGCATCTAGGTGGAAGTTCAGGAGTTCAAGGACTCTCTCGTCCTGAAGCCAAGCACCCAAGACGTGGGCCTCCTGGTTTGCGCTGGGCTTAGGCCTGCCCTTCTGCACCTTCTCCTCGGAGCCGTTCCTTGGTTTCTCTTTCTGGCGTGGAGAGCGGCTGCGCCCAGAGAGGAAATTCAGCGTCTGCACTCGAGTCTCTACATCGCTCTCGCTCGCGGTCGCCTTGTCGGAGTCGTCCAGGCAGAGCGAAGCCGCCCAAGCATGGCCGCCAGCATCTGTCGCCATGATTCAATGATGCCGCTGCTTGCAAGAATGCACTAAGCCTCCAAGCTTGTCTCTCGTCTGCCGTGTGATTTTTGTGCTCTGCTAATCGTATTTCGCCGGTGTGGCGTTACACCGATGTGCCCCTACCCCATGAGTGACGGCTGCAGCAAAGGCTGGCCGTCGTCTGCCCAACGCGGTGCAAAGAGATCTTAAATGCGACCTTTTAAGCACAGCAGAAAGGTCAAAACGTAATGATGCAGGTCCTCGTCTTGCGGATGTGTAGAGTCCTGGCAAACTCTGTGCAAACTGCCCCAGGCGAGAGATGCGCACCGTCCTCGACTAATGTTCTCTCTCTCTCTCTCTCTTCTTCTTCTTCTTATTTTTTTTCTTCTCCGGGGCCTGGGGACAAGTCACAGCCCCCGGGCTTAAAAGCCCACCCAATTCGTTGATTGGGCTGACGGGAGTGAGAAACGAACATAGCACATCAATCAGCTATAGCCATAAATGTATGATAACGGAACGAGATGTGCGTATGTTCTCATTGACACTGTTACCCCCGCCACTGTTCCCACATGCCTGAGATAACAAGATTACCAGAAAGCTCTCTCTCTCTCTCTCTCCCCCTGCCGTGCCATCATCAAATATTGCGGCCTGAAACTTTTGAAGAGGGTTCTGGCTTACTGTATATGTACGTAGTCAGGAGCCCTAACGAATAGTTAATAATAAGAAGGATAGTGAGGATAGTGGTAACAATAATCACAGTAACGATAAAAGTTACAGTTGTTCAGGCCCCTATGTTACCTTCGTCAGCCGGTTCCTTTTTGAGTGCAAGGCATCTCGGTGTCAGGTACGTATTGCGTCCCGGAAGGGGTTGAGGGTGTGCTCACCCATAACGGGCTAGCACAGAGAGGGTTTATTGGTTGGAGCTCAGCTCCCAGAAGTAGAGTCGGCATAGGAGCCGCTTTGCAATCTCAAATCCATCTTCGGTTGAGTGCCGTTTCGGCTATGGAACCCCGGACGACGAGCCGCTCTGCAGCCACGGGATCCGGCTCCGAGCCGGTGCACTCAATGAATTATTGACAGTCGACCAATCCCTCTCTGTTTTCGTAGCTGTAACACCTATGGACAAGACAAAGACAAGAGACATGAACTGTCGCGAAAGCGGGGAGAAGCCTGGGCCACGCCTGTAGTCTGCACACACTTCCCGTTTCTTCTGAGGCGACCTCTCCAACCGCGCTTTGCGCAAATCAGGGTCGTGAAACTACGTATGTTCTGTCACTTTCTTCCCGGTCCAGTGGTTCCGTTCGGGAGAGTCTGGACGGGACTCAATCTATACTATCAGTATGCCAGAGCTGCGAGTCTACAAATACATTCTGAAGGTTCCGCCATTCGGAGACTTCTCACAGCCAGACTGACGAACCAGGGAAGTCAAGGGGTGCCGCAGGGCGGCTGCCACTCACCTGATCCTTTACCAGCTGCATGATGCCATTGTCCACGTTGGGGTTCTTGTCTGCAAAGAAGACCATCTGCTGACAGCTCATCTTTGACATCATCTTCTCCATGTTGCGCAGCGCAGCACCAGATATGTCGGACTGGCCTCTCGATGAGACTGACAGACGGCAATGGACCGCCTGCAAGACCGGGAAGAGCGTGTCGAAACGACCTGCTTCATGGGCACGCATGGAGAGCTGCGCCAAGAGCAACTCGAGAAGCTGTGCTTCACCTCAGCGGCAGGAATAACCATCATGCAGGCCATCATGCAGGCATGTTTGCGGGAAACCGAGCTCGCTCAAAGCATGCCCCCGGGGGCACTGATGGACTTCACAGCGGCCCGCTGCTTCATGTGGGGCTTCATGCGTCCGTTGTGGCAGCCTCGCTCTCAAGGCAGCGCGGCAGCACCCCTTGAATTGCCGCAAACGTCTCGGACGTGACTGCGGCGGCATGCTCAGGGAGACTAACAACCCTCTGTGGCAGTGTGGCACGTGTCAGCGAGAGGAAACACGCAATCAATACGCTCTAACATACATTTCCTTCCCAAGGAGCAGTGGCACAAGAAGCACTCGTGTCCCTCGTCGCTTGCGCTCCATGGCTCGTCGCTGGCACCTCCGAAGGATGAACAAATCTCAAAGTTCGCAAACGCAGGCTCAGGGCGCAAATGACATGCTCCACGAACAACCTCGAAATCACAGCCGCCCAGAAATCAAAAGCCTCTTTCCCTCGACAAGCCAGGAGGAGGACCAATGCCTGGGCTTCAAGGACAGACTGATCACATTCAGAGGTTTGGCTACAAAACACAAACCCGCTCCAGGCAAGCTACGGGCGAGGTCGAGCAAGTCCAGCGTAATTCTCTCGCCTGCATTCCCAGAAAGCGAGTCCCTGCGCAAGTGGACTCTCACCTGCACCTAAGTCCCATTCCTGCTCGGAGTCCCCAACCAAAGCCTGCGAAGCTGTGACCATGAGCCACTAAGTCACTCCGTTGCGAAGGCGACAACGACCTTAGGCAAAGAGTGGCTGCAAATCCCCTGCTCTTCTCTTGAAAACGGCAGTTAAGCTGTCGGAATTGGGTCAGGCGGCATCGCTCCGCTCACCCTTGCTGCCATAAACATGCGGCGTAGGACCGAGTCAAGTCTTTCAAATAGCTCACGGCTGCGGCGGTCGCAAGTTGCACAGCAGCTCTGTCAGATTCTCAGACATCACATTTCCACTATTTGGGGTTGCAGGGCCCTGGGCCTCCGTAACTCGGACGCCGCAAAGCTCGAGGGTAAGCGTCACGCCTCCATCAGAGACAGGGACCGAGAACAGTGCTCTAAAGTAACGTCTCTTGCTTCGGGCTCCAATGACCACAGCATGTCAACCTTACCCACCAAACGCTTTCCGGAAACGCTCTAGATGCATTCTCTGAGGCTCAGCTTCGACGCATGGTCCTTTCCTTGCCACTCGGGCACCCTTACTCACGCTCCCGCATCGGCATGGGCCTGGTTGGAAGCACGAAGCCGTGGCGTGCACAAACCACAGCTTGAGCGAAAACAAGTCGCGCAGAAGGTGCAAGCTTCGAGGTATGTAGGGCTGCACGGAAGGACTCGCGGAGTCGAGGTTTCATGATTTCGATCTGCCGAATCCTCACATAGTGGCGATGGCAGTGCTAAAAAGACACGCCATTTCGGCGGTGCTTGCCGATCGTAGTGCATTCGATGATGAGTCTGATGATGGTGATTGTGAAGATGCTGGGGCTGACAATATCGAATGCTGTGATGAGGAGCGTCAATCGTCATGACGGCGATGATGCATAATAGAGACGAGGATCAAAATGACGTAGACTTGGATGAAACCGATGATGGTGGTAATGATGATGGTGCCGGGGCTGGCACTGATGCTTGTGGTGGTGATGGTGCTGATGGAAAGGTGGTTGTGGGAGGGAGGGGGAAAGGGGGCAGTAGCAATGGACGTGGTGCAATACTTCAAGTCTGTATGAAATCATCCACGAAGCGTGCATCTCTCAGAGGTCGTGCCGGGCACGTGCTACTGACCCTGAGACTGAAACGCGTAGTAGCTTTGTGACTGTTTGGGCAACAGGAAAGGTGGTGGATGGACTAAACTGTCTACGGCAGTCCACGAAGATCTTGAACAATGAAGCATGATCGCCACCATTTGCCACTCCAGCTCCCCGCTTCTTAAAACCTATAAGCAGAAGCCGATCTTCTTTCGAATCCGAAACCCTCCCAGACTTCGACCGCCTTTTCACTTTTCTCCTTCGCGTCTGGGCAATGCAGGGTTTGGCTCCAGGGTTTGGGGCTTTGGGCTGCGTTGTCCTGTCAGTTCGGGCTTTAGGGCCAGCACAAGTTGGAGGTGTCCTTAAGGAGTTGAGCCTTAGCCTTAGAACTCTAAGCATGCTGCTTCGGAAACCATGCCGCAAGTAGAATGTCACGCAGCTGAAATGGCGCAGACGCGGCGCTTGGACATCGGCCGTGGCTCACTTTCTGACGGAAGGCCTCGCGCAAGCTTGTGCTCACGACAAACAGCCAGGAAGACGTGCTTGGAACGTGAGCCGGACTTGCTCCACTACTACTACCACTCCTCCTCCTGCTGCTACCGCACCTGCTACTGCAACATACTACATACCACATACTACATAAACAACAAGAACAAGAACAAGAACAAGAACAAGAACAAGAACAACAACAACTACTGCTACTACTACTACTACTACTACTACTCCTACTGGTACTACTACTACTACTACTACTGGTACTACTACTACTACCACCACTACTACTACTGCTGCTACCACGCCTACGACTGCTACTACCACTACTACGACTACGGCTACGACTATGACGAGGATGGCGGCGACGACGACTGCTGATTCTAATACCACTCACCCACTACTAACACTGCTACCACCACCACCGCCACTGCTGCCACTGCCGCTGCCGCTGCCACTGCCACTGCCACTCCCGCTACGACGGCTGCGACTACGTCTACGTACCACCACTACTACCACTGCAGCGACGACGACTACTCAGAATCAGACAACAAGTCATCATCATAGTGACCACACTAAGCCTGGAAACAAACACTCAGGTGTTTCCCGTCCGCATTAAGGTCAGCATCAGCCAGAAGAAACACGGTCGACGAACGTATTTTTATTCTGACTGATTTTGTACACATGGCCGTGGAATCTGCGCTCCCAATCGGTTTCGACCTCTGTATGTTGATACATCCCATGGCCAACCGTCCAGCGCCTAGAAATCATCCGGGATGTTGTTCGCCGGGTCGAACTTGTAGGAGAACCAGAGTATGATCGCCTGACTTGTGCAAACATGGGCTGTTGAGGTGCGAAGTCTCACTGGGCCAGTATCTGTGCAAGCCGGGGCGCGATTGCAACAAGATCTCTGGACAGTAGACGAGTCTACGAGACATGCTCGCACTACTACGTCTGCTGCCCGTTGTGGCCAAGCACACTGAGCCTAAAAGATTACCAACTCGGCGCAGCTAGCCGAGATATAAGCTGTTGGTAGAAGTAGTGCCATCCCTGTCTCTGACGATGGCAATGGTTAGCAGGTTAGCAGACTAAGCTGCAACTCTTCCACGAACGAATGTCGAAGGTCCCCTACCCAACTAAGCATTCGCCGGTAGCTGTGCATGCATGTATGCATGCATTTATGAACACATTAGGAACGAAGAACAGTAACAAGAAAAGTCACGACACCAAGGCAGGATAAAGGAATATCTATAGATAGACCTGCGGTGTCATTTTCGAATGCACAAAACATACATGCTTCTGCGGATGTCGACTCTGTCTGAGGCCAGGCACTGGCGCAAGCCACAACGTCGCGGCAGCCACATAGGCATAGTTGTACCATCGGAACTGTACTCGCCTGAAAAGGATGAGGGCCCAGCATGCATGAAGGAGGGTTCAGGACAAAGGTATGCCCGCAATTCATGGCCCTGGCACAACAGCAATGATTTGCATGACTGTTGCGAAAATTGCGAAATACAGCTGGTTCGCTCAAACGTATCGCTCACCTGGGTCTGAATGCGGTCCACGGCTCTGAACGATGAGGGTCACCACATAGAGCGCGCCGCCATACCAAGGAGCAATGCTATACCTTATCAAGACGCATCTGCTTGCGATCAACGGCTTCAAGTCCGACCTATAATACATCTGACCTGGCATTGTTGCTTGCAGCCAAGGGCCACCAACTCCAGGAGCTGCCGAGCTACAAGTCACATACACTTTGCCGGAATTGCTTCTTCTCAATCGATCGGCTCTTCTTCGCTGCCCACCCAATATACTACAAAGGCAACAAGTAACAACAGCAATCACGCAATACGTTCAATGAGCGTGACCGCATTCAAGAGTCATTAACCCCTTTCGGCCATACGTGGTTCTTTACAATAAATGTTCGTCTATTTACGGACGTGCGTCTGTGTGCATGCATGCATGCATGTAGGTTTTGTATGCATGCCCGTTTGCACACACGTACGTAGGTATGCGTATGTACATACATTAAACCAAAAATGTGTGTGTGTGTAGATATGCACATACGTACATACACACAGACAGACAGACATCTACCTGTCTGTGTGTGTCTATCTGTATGGATGTACATATCCGCTTCTCTCTGTGCCGCTCTGGTTCTCACTCATTTGTTGACATCCATTGCTGATCAGTACTGGAAACGAAAAACTACAAGCACGGTGAGGGACTGTATATGGATATGGATGTCACGTATGATTTTGTCGTATGTCGTGTGTCGTAATATTGGCGAATATGGCAAAAGGGAAAGGTGAGCCAACTGCTACTGCAGCGAGGTCATCCTTGCTAGCTTTGCCTGGGGCTGCTAAGCTCTTTTCACTAAAACGACGACTGCAGTCGGTAGGTCTCTCAAGCTGGTGATTTCAAGCAGGATGTGTAACCAGCGTAGCTGTTCATGTGTAGCTGTTCTGGGCTGATGGAGATGGGGAAGAACAAGGAGTATAAGAAAAAACATCGTGGCAGCAGCATCAGGAGCGGGAGCAGGAGCAGGAGCAACAGTCATGCAGTGACAGTGGCAGTGGAGTGGCACGCTTGGGGGTAGACTGGTAGACTTTGTTCTAATCCTATGTCACCCCAGCGAAACCAGAGCTCTCCTCCCAGAAGCCTCATCCCTAAAGGTGCTAAAATGGGGGTTTCCGAAAATAGGGGACCCAAATATAGTACCCTGAATAGTAGGATCCTTATTATAAGGACCCCCAAAATAAGGTACCCCGAATGTTTGGACACTCCCAAATTGCGTCGGAGGACCAGGGCCTCAGAGCTTCCTCGGCCGTGGTGTAGGCCACGGCGGCTGTGGGCGTCAATCCGGAGGCGAAGGCGAGCAGCACCTTCGAAGGGCTACGACAACTGGGGGAAGTATGAGGATTCTTAGAAGGGTCTACTATAGGGGTGATGCCGGGGATATTATTTTAATGAAGGGAACTATGAGGGTTTTCATGGGCTGCACCACAAGAATTAGGAGAAAGGGCTCCTACACGTAGTTCACTGTCTGGGAGGGGCTCCTCAGTCGCCAGTAGGGGTCCATGTTTCTGCAAGCCTTCTGCTGAGCTACAGCTCCTGGAGATCTGCGGCCACCGGAGCCCCAACCCCTGGTTTTCACCCTGGCTCCGATCGAGGCTTCATCTGAAGATTGAAACCTGAACACCAAACCCGAAACACATCCTAAACCTGAACTAAATATCCAAAGCCAAGACCCTGAACTCCAAACTCAATGTTCCCCTGTCCGCGCCTTCGGTACGTCCTCTCTGCTGAACGCCTGCTCGGCTCCTCGTTCCTCCAGCTGCCATGTCTCGTGTTCTGGGCTCTTCGCTTTCACAAGTGTCGAACAAATCTAGCATTAGCAGCTTCAGCCCTTTTCTCACAAACCCAAAGCCTGATTGCTTGAGATTCACAGCTTTTGAATTCTTGTGCGGGCGGTTCTCCAACTACCGATGCGCCTGGGATCCCAGTAGTTTGGGGTAGCCTGTCGGTGGGATCCTCTTCACCAGAGTGTCTTTCTGCGACTACAAACCAACACCACCCCTGAGGCCCGGAGGCTACTAGGGCTTACTAGGGGCCCCTCGTACCACCGGCAGGCGCCAGAGGGCTAAGGGATTTAAAGGAGGTTCGACGAAGCAGTGCATACACTTATTAGGAATCTACGGCCTATAGTACTTGGACGACAGGCAATCTATCTGGCACGTGGCTGACCTAACGGGCCATCAATACACACATGTAGTAATGATACGGCTTTCTGGCATATGTTGAGCATTACAACACGACAGATTTGACAGAGGAGCTAATCAGACTGTTCAAGCTTTGGCACCACTGACAATTGCCTGATATTCTATCCTTCCGATAAGCGAAGCAGACACAATGTAGCCAGCATGCACTTGCAGTATGAATCGCGTCTTGAAGCCTGGAGCTGTTGATTAACACTATCGTCGTCTAAGGCTCTTTCCCCATACCCTGTGTCTCCTACTTCTTTCCGCGGGTAACTGTTGCAGCGCTGCAGGAAATCTTGTTGGCCTGAAATCGGCACGCGCCCCTTCGGCAAAACGCACAAAAACAAAATCCACCGCCGAAGCTGCACAAACCTACAAGTAGAAACCCCGGTGCAAATTCAGAAATCCGTCATTGGGAGGCTATTAACGTCAACCTGATTCTGAAACCCTGAAGCCCTCAACGAGGAGCTTTCAAGCCTCGAGCGCTACCCGTCCGGGTTCTGGTCTGGCAGTTCGGACCTTCGAGTCTTCTGCATCTGAAGATTTTCGTCTTTTCGTAGCACTGTGAAAGAGGCGTAATCAAGGTTCAGGCAGGACGGGTTAGGGTCAAGCGGGCTTTAGGTATTCTGGGGGTTGAGCATTGGCCAGACAGTTCAAGGTCTGAGCTTCTCGCATCTGAGTTTCTTAAGCTTCGTTCATGAGCTTCTTGTGCAGAGCGTTGGAATCAGTCAGGCCTCAACCCGTGTTTCTGCCGCAAGTATCGACATGCGTTTCTGTGCTTCTGTGCGTGCGTGAGTGAGTGAGTGCGTGCGTGCGTGCGTGCGTGTGTGCGTCCGTCTGTGAGTCTGTGAGTCTGTGTGTGTGTCTCTCTCTCTCTCTCTCTGACATTGCATCCAGAGGGTCTGTGTCTGTGTCTGTGTATTTATGTGTATTTATGTACGTCTGTAATATGTAGAATGTAGGTTTATGTAGGTATGTATGTACACTCTCCCCTCCCTCTGCTTGCCTCTCTCCCTCTTCATCAGGGCATGAGGGGCGTGTCAAGTCCCCCGGCCACATGCCCCCCCCCTTTCAGTGGCTTTTGAAGGACGTGAAAGCTCTCCCCCTCTCTCTCCCAACACCTTACAGACACTGCTTGGTAGCCCCTGCCTCCTGTCCACGAAGTTTCGGGCTTTCTGCGGGTCCCACAAAGGCCAAGTCCTTGAAAGCCAGCAGCGCGCACGCAAGGACGGCCGCCTTCAGCAGAGAGGAGAGGCGGGCCATGTCTGTGCAGCGGGCCCTCGAAAGAGCCGAAAAATCGCTGCAGGATCACTGGGGCCATGTTGACAAAAGATTTGCCACGCTCCCTGAACCCGAGAGCTCAAAGATTCGAGACTCAGAGTCCGGCATCTTAAGCAGGCTTTGCATGCTCTATGTCCTGTTTTCTCACGCTCCGGGCGAGGCAGTTGCAGGCGTCTCAGATCGGAACATGACTACTCTTGTCGGAATTTGTTCAACTACAACAAAGGCGAAAATCTCAGGTTAAGGGTAATGGTGATCATATTCAGGTTCCTCCATCTAATCTCAACATACACCCTGATATACCACACCCCACCTACCAACAAGTTAAGTCCCCAGGCCTTCGCAAGACACTCGACGTGAACACAGTCCCAAACTAAAGTATATATGCAACCTAAAGTTCCGACAGGTTCTCTGACCCTGGACTTCTGGCGCGAATGCGCGGACGAAGAAGCTCATTTCCGTCCAATCATCAAGACTAGCCTTGGGCCAGCCTTCCACACGCCACACATGTGGCCCGCGCCAGCAGCACTTCAGAGATTTGCAATCGAGAAGTTTAAAACAATGAAATTCTGTAGTGGTAGTGTTTTTCTCTTCCACAACAGGCGTCACGCAACTACTGCCGCATTTAGGTCAACCTCAGGAACAATAATATTGAACAGCGCCCATATGCAAGAACACCTCGTGATGTCTGCAGCAGCTGGGCATCTGATAGTTTCCTGTCCGACAGGTGTCGGCAGCATGTTGTTGTAAGTCTTTCGCAATGCCCGCGGCTTTTCGAAGGAAGCACACCCATCTCAAAGCCAGAAGGACTCTCCCGCAAGAATGCGGGCTGTTGTTTCGTTCCCTTGGTCTGCCGGTTGCTGCTTCCTCTTCTGCTGCCGCGCCGCTGCCTGCAGCTGCCTTCTTCGTTCGGTCGCTTCGGAGGCAGTGCAAAAGTGACAGTGTGAACAGCCGTCGCCCTTGTAGCACCCTGCCGCTTTGAAGGCGAAG
>BGNK01001912.1:16473-40879 GCA_003297005.1 Symbiodinium sp. clade A Y106 | reverse complement strand
TGGCCGGCGACTCCGCTGAGGCCCGAAAGCTAGGAGAAACTTGACCAGGCTCGAACTTGAGAAGGCCCACAGGGAGAGGAATCGTCATAGCCATGCTCTTCGGGGGGATGTACCCCTCTGCCAGCGGCGAAGAGGAGTGAAGGCCCGGACCTCCGGCAATCATTCTTCTGACGTCCTGCGCCGGGAATTGCCAGTCGACCCGTGTCGGGCTAGGGATTAAACAATTATCTTGAGCCGGAGCCAACGGTTCAACAAGGCATAACCAGGCACAAGAGTATGTGCCGGACAGCATGCGATTCAACCAGCACGGAGGCAAAGCGCCTGCAAAGCCGGCAACGACCTACCAGCATGAAGCCTACTTTCGGACAGCTTTCTTTCATGCACTCCAGGTCTAGGTGAGGCCATCTTCATACACGCCAATGATCTACAATCCCAGACTAGGAGCAGTGAGATCGCAGAGTCAGCCGCTGTTGCATCGCGTGGAATGCCCAAAGGGCCATGCAAAGGCATGTGGGAAGGGGAGGGGGAGAAAGGGAGTCTTCTGTGACTGAGGAGGTTTCAAAGCCCATGATGTTGGGATGCACGTATTGGATACTCTGAGAGTCCCTGTTGTGCTTTGGAGCACAAGGAACGCGGCTAAACTTGGAAAACATGCGGCTTTGACACGAAACTTTCATGGGGCTATAGATCTGCTTCGGACTTTAGGACGCAAGTTCGGCTACGCACCCGCTTAAAATCGACTTTACGGCCTGTCCTGTCGGATACTGATGCCTCCATACATGCTGCACTTTTGGTGCTGTTGGGCCATGCATAGCAGAAGCTCACGGCGAACACAGCTCCGACGTGACATGTTTCTGGCTTCCTGCTAGTCCACATGCGCTTCTAGTGCGTGCTCTTGTCATTTGAGGCTTCACCCAACAGCATTCTACAAACCATGAACAGCAAAAATGTCACTTCAGAGTTCTTCTACTGGCCAAAACGTGATTATCTCTTTAACGCATGCCCTTCCAATCAAAAAATCCAGCCCGGATGCGTCTGAGAATATAGGTTTCTAAACGACATCCCGAGGGCTCCTTCTGAAAACCTGCTGCAAGACATCTACACCTCGCACCAGTACTATCCTTGTAAAATCCTAAGGCATGCACAGATTGTAAATCCAGGATTGTGTTGTCATTTCATGCTTAGGGGCTTCGTTTTCTTCATTCATAAGTTCATTTCTGGTTCCATCATCATCTTGTTTATCACTTCTGGCTTCGTTCTCTTTTTATCATTCCTTTCCTCACCCGTGATTCAATCATGATTGTTTTATAGTTTTGGGGACGGTTCGGGCGCTTTTCCGCCAAACGGTAGTTATTTACGTGGTGCACACGTGTTTCAAGACGCAGCGTGCGAAACACTTCTTTTTGTGTCTTGAGCCAAATGTTGTGTGCGTGTGAAACGATCACTCTGCTCTTCACCTACCTCTTCAATAAGGACGCCATTAGCTACATCATGAAAGTGCACGGGGTACGAATATTTTCAACTCCCCCTTGAAGACAGCGTGAAACGTTACACGATCGGACTAACGAAGTAGAGTTAAGAACCTAAGCTACGAGGAAGCTTGAAGCCCAGCGATCTCAGTAAGCGCAGGTCGTGAAAAGTTAGCTTCTCCAAGCCCCTGGGGCTGAAGGCTACTAGCACGACTCTTCCTAGGGGCTCAGCCCACGGAACAGTGCAGTGCTTCTTTGAAGGCTGGAAGCTGGCGGGCAGCTCAAGTATCTTACCAGGCAGGTTGCAGTCAAGGTTAGGACACTGGGCAGTGCCTTCAGGATCTTCAATCCAGATTCCGCCTCCGGTGACCCTCGTGAGAGGTATCACGAGGTTGTAGGATTCGGGTTCGTTCCACGCATCGTTGTGGAGCGATGTGCACTGACCCTGAGAAAACCCTATTGCTGCAAACTGATGGTTTCGGAAACGCTGTCGGGCAAAGCGAGCTAGAACACTAGAAACCTTACCAAACCTGTGAGTGTTGCTTCGAACGCCAACAATCCCTCCACCGTGGCAGTAAGCGCCAACAGTATAAAGCAGTGAACTTCACTATGACTTGGGCCGCGGATTGTACCATCATTCGGTAGATGGCCTAAGAGGCGAAGGATGTGTTCCTCTGACAAACGATGTGGGAGAGAGCCAGCGATCGCTTCTACGTCTGATTGGGAACTGACACGGTCAGCAGGTTGAGCTGCGACAGCGGATGCTGCAGCAGCAGCAGCAAGGTTAGGCAGAATGCCGATTTGTTCAAGTGTAGCTGGCCATTCCTGCGGTGACACGATTTTTGTGAAACCGTTTGCGCGTTGTTCATCTGTCTTGCAATAAGCAATTGAATCTGGGTTCTGCAAGGCGCACAAACCGATGCAATGTTAACTCGATGCACTCTGTTTGCATGACGAAGTTTGGCACTGTAGCCTGTCTTCAAAACAGCAAGTAGAGTCGAGTTGTCTTGCTGGTACAGAACGGGAACGTCTATTCCAAGAATGGTTTCAAGAACCGTCTGAAGATTTTCCACTTCGCTAAACATTGCCGTGGCTAGGGCAATGAGTTCTGCTTCAGCGGTTGAGCTTGCGATGGATGTCTGCTTCTTTGACATCCAATGCACTGCGTAGAAGCACGCTCCAGTGCGGATCATGATAATGATGCCTGAAGTAGATTTCGCGGAGTGCGGGCATGCCGCAAATTCCGCGTCCGTGTAGACTTCCAGCGAACAGTTGGTTTCTGTCTGCGAAACTGTCCCCTGGAGGGTCAAGTGAGCACTATGACGAAGATACGACATAAGCCTGAACAGCTGACGATCTTCAAATTTTGTCCGTTTGCTGACCCTACATGCAAGACGTGTGACAACGAACGAAAGGTCAGGACGTGCGAGTCTGCTAAGCCAGAGAGCGCGCATCAGCACACGCGATGCCGAACTGTGAAGTTCTCCCTCGGACTCAAGTTCGGAGTCTGTGGCTTGATTTTCGGGTATTGCCGGGGATGGGACTCGCCTAAGCTTGTCCGGCGAAATACCGGCAATTTCACAGTAGAACTCAACTAGCTGTTCGGCATAGCTCCTCATGTTGCAACGAGCTGATCTTTCACAAAGCTGTGGTGCCTACCAAGAATTCTACATCCCTCTTTATCCCCCTGGATAAACACTTCTGGGTCTAACTTAACGCTCTTACGCAACTGTGTCCAGAAAGGTGCGTGGAGCTCGGTCGGCCCGCTCAGGGTGAGGTCATCTTCGCACACGTTTAGCACGAGTGTTCGACCACCCCGTGTGAAGAACCATGTGAAAGGGTATTCAGGACTCTCTGTCCCACCGATGGCTGGGAGCTTTTCTTCAAGGTGCTTTTGCCAGCGCTGTCCCGATTCAGGGTGCCCATAAAGTGATTTATTTAATCTGACGACTAACTTAGTGGTCGGCGGATACTTTTCGAACCATGACGGAAGCCATAGTTCGACCGGTATGACACACCAAGTGTCATCTCCGATCGGAGCCTGAAGGTACGCCTGAACGGCGTCCGAACACGAGGTTGAACACCCTGGACGAAGACGATAGAACAGCGTGGCCGACAGTCCAACCAGGCCTGTGGGAGTTGTTGCCGTATCTTGGGCATCGCATATCACCTGAGCCCCAAAGCCATCCCTGATATCATCTCCTCTAAAGACGATTCGGCCTTTATACTTGTAATGGGAAGGTCCTAATTCGAAGTTCTTAAGTCCGCACAATGTGTGGAGATGTGCAATCTTAATGCGACGATTCTCCTTAGCGGCTTGTTGCTTCAACATCCAAAGCGGCTGCGCACTTGTGTCGTCCCATGTGTCAGTTGATCTTAGCCCTGTGGCCTCGGCCTTTACGGCCTCAACTCCGCGCTCATCATTTACCCATTCGGATATGGTGAGGTTGCGGGTTACAAGGGCGTTAGACGACAACATGGACGGGATGTGACGATAGAACTTTTCAGGGAAATAGGACTCGATCACAAGATTAGCGAAGTTGGCAGTGCACTCGAAAGATGATCCGGGGTTCGGGCCTTTGGCTTCACCGGATATGCTACCTTCTAGGTCATGTTGGCCAAACAACTGCAGAATGCCAAGTGAGGTGGTTGAAACGGCCCAACGATGTCTTATCGGAGCTTCCTTACCCTTTAAAGGACCTCGGAAGTACGACCGAAACAAGTGGAACCCATCCTCAAACTGACTCCATTCTGAAGTAATCCACGCATCGTCGTCAGCTGGCCAAACAAAGGAGACATGACCACCACTGGAGATAGCGTTCTGAGCAACACGCAGTGCGTGCTTGATGACTTCGCTGGCTTTGGATTTGCGCTTGGCGGCTCGGGCTTTGCTTTGCGAACCCTGCTTGCATACATTAGCAGATCCCTTGGAAACCGAAGGAAGGCTGAACCACACATGCGCCCCGGGAATCAATTGACCCTCAATCTGAAGCACATGATCCGGGTTGGCTAAGTCAACCGCGCACTCGCCGACACGAAGACAGCTAGCATCGTGAGCATGCGCAGCCAAACCTAGTTCATCAGAACCGGTGCAACAATACTCAACTAGTTGTTTGAACTTCCCGTGTGACCCGGGTGCCCGGCGGATCTCGCGATCACGGCTGAGGAACTCACTGTTGGGTGATGTTCGGAGAATGACGTTCACAGCTCCGGGCTCGGAGGGGGAATACAGGTCATCTTCATAATCACGGGGCTCAGCTTCTATATGGTCCTGCAATGACTGAGGGCCGGAACCTTCAGCATCACTGGGTTCGCCATCGTAGGGCTTTGGTTCGGGATCAATGATTTCATCATCTGGTTCATCGGGACGTGGTAATTCCAACGGTCCCTTATCCTTGACCCTGCCTTGTCTGCCCGAACTAGACCGTCAAACCGAACCTTGCAAATAGGCGTGTGGCGAGTCGCGTCAAAAGTGCAAGCCTTGCATCCTGGGGTTGGCCCGTATTTTATGATTCTGTCTAGCGTAACATACCGTTGGCGTGAGGCCGAAACGGAGTCTACACTGAGCGGTGAAAACCGGACTTCCAAACCCTTTAGATCTTGGCACTTGGGGCCGGTGAACCCTTCTAGCGCCTGTTCAAAAGCCTGCCTCATTGGGAATACGGCCTCGCCCTCAGGAACCCACAACTCCTCAGCAGGGACACTTATGGAAAGGGCGTACGAAGTACTCTCGGATTTCACCTTGTCATAGTCGAGCACTTGATAAACTCCTTTCCAAGATTCGGGTCCTGAGTCGAGTCGCCACCCAGCGAAAAGAGCTGGGGCTGCGGTCGGTTCGAATTTGGAGCGATTCTTCGGGTCTGTTCGGTAGTATACTAACTGACCTAGGAGCAGACAGCGCCCGGAGAACTCGGACCCGACCGCGGACACATACCGTGTGTTTTTTTTCAAGGCGTGTTTCAGGTTCAACACAAACGCAGCATAAGAACAACTATGGACCCATAACCCGGGACGGATTTGGAATCCACTTTGGAGGTGAACGGCTCTAGTTACCTCCTCTAGGGTTCTTATGTCCCTCTCTAGTACAGAGTTGTGGGGCCACTTGTTGGGCAGCGTGGGCTCTGCTACCCATGACATCTGAAGACATGCACCTTCGAGCTCCTTGGCACAGTCACTTTTGAATATGACAGTAGGGCCATGGTCGGCGTGTTTGCCAATGAACTGCAGTAACATCGCACGACATTTTCAGTGGATTTGCGAACCAATGGGAACGCACGGAGGAACCCGGTGTGCTCGTCGCGGACGACTAACACAGTGGCCTCCTTCTCATCACTAGAGGTTTTCGTGACAACAACAACGTCTGCTGCGATTCTCTCTCCGAATGCCTCGGTGAGGGGAAGATCTCCCTAGCAACCAGGGGCTCATCGCGGTGTCGGTTGACCCGACGGGCATACATGCGTGATTGCATGCAGATGCGGCAATACGGGTTTTCGGATAATGTGCAAGACGATGTTCGTTGCTAGCAGCCTCTCGAAGGAGGCGTGCGGCCTTGCTGTCAGGAGGTTCGTCTGGAATCTCCTGTTCACCAGAATTGCCCTCAACCGGTGGCTCAAACAGTTCATCGAACAGGTCGTCCGATGCCGGATCCAACACGGGAGGTTCAGCAGAAGTTCAGCAGGAGGGGCAGGAGAATGTGAGGACGATGCGGCTAGACCGAAGTTGACAATTTCTCTGAAGATCGGGACGTTGCCCTCGACTCTGTCTGCGTAGACGGCGCCTGTAGTGATGCACTGGACGCAATCCGAAGACTGAAGGAAACAAGGGAGTTCACCGGGGAGCCATACGAAAGGCCTTTGACCTTCATTCACAAGTTCCCCGAGGCTGCGCACAACAACAGGACAATCATGCATCACGTAAGACGAACTATTCCCGAAACTCGAACCGTGGGAATTGAGGACTTCACTTGACGTGTCAACCCCATTCCCGGTGGAGAATGCTACTGGTTGAGATTGTGTGACATGCTTGATCACATCACTGGGAATCCCTTGCTGTGTCAATGCCTTTATCGATGTCAAGTTTCGGCCCGCGCCGCTATCGGCAATCCAATCTACATGGAAGGGGCCGGACTGCATGCCAGGAAGTGCTGTGCTGCGCTCGGAAGGTAACACAGCTGGAACGGCAGAAGCAAGAACAGAAAACCAACCCGCAAAGCAGCGGAAGAACCCCCGGAGACCGGACCTGGCAAACAATGATTGACCAGTTCCAAACGCCTTTGGCTCAACTGCATGTGCACTTGCTGACGGCAACACAGCTGCAACGGTTGCGGCTGCGGCAGTTGTGGAAACGGTACCTGGGGTTTTTGAGGCGGCTTTAGGTGCGAGCGATGTCATGAGCAAACGGGCAATTTGGCCCGCGGTTGCACGTACCCTTTGGCCAGAACAATAAGCATGGTGCCTTTGCCCCGGCTGGGGTCTTGGCAGGTGGAGGCCCTTTTGGGGGATTTTTGCCCGATGGAGGTGATTTGTTTGGGGTCTTCCCATCACCCTGTTTGGGTCCTCCTTTCCCCTTGCCTTTGGCATTAGGGGAATTCTTTGCACCTGGGGGTCCCTTTGGGGGTGCCTTTGGCTTACCTGGTGCTCCGGGTGCTTGTGTATCTGGGTTCGCAACCGCGCCTTTGGCTTTGGCTGCTGCCTTTCGCTCTCGCTCTTCCTTCTCTCTCTGTTTCTTCTTTTTGTCCTCACTAGCGCCTTTGGCGCTGCTTGAGCCTAACGCATCTTTGATGGCAGACTCGTTTGCGTCTTCCCGCATTTCGGCTAACAAAGTCACCTTCTGCAATGACCGAATGAACCCGCCCCTCGTACTAGGCACTCGCCAAGAGGTTATGGGTGGTCGTCTGATTAAGGCAATCTGGGTCTCAACTAGCGTACCTCGGAGCAAACAGCAACAGCTCTCAAGGCAACAGCCGTTCAGGGGTACTACATAGGCAACCCGAAAGTCAATGCGTCGTCAGCGTATCGCAGCTGTCGTTAGTCTATGGATTCGAGTTAACTGGCAGATCAAGGAGCTTATACGGTACCACGAATCTATAGCACCGATGACAAGCCTCCTCCAATGATTTATCGGCTGTTCAACCAACAAGCGTGTGATGCGTTTCTCGCGCAATGCTTTGATGAAATGAACCCAAACGTGGAGATACGTTGTGATATGCACTTGTGGTCACGTGGAATCTCCAACGGTGACCGGCAACAATATGAATATGCAATGAGCCTGGCTCTGGCTCGTTTCAGTGCAATGGGTAGGTCACTATCTGCAGGACCTACACTAGGCGATTCCAACTCTCAACCAAGGGTGGGAGAGCAACGATATGGAAATATGAAGAGAACACAATGGCGGCGAGAGGATCTACCTGTCTGCCTACCACAGTGAACACGTAGCTGAGGCTGTTAACCAGTTATTTACGTGGTACACACGTGTTTCAAGACACAGCGTGCGAAACACTTCTTTTTGTGTCTTGAGCCAAATGTTGTGTGCGTGTGAAACGTTCACTCTGCTCTTCACCTACCTCTTCAATAAGGACGCCATTAGCTACATCATGAAAGTGCACGGGGTACGAATATTTTCAACTACGGTGGACAAACTGTATTTTAATGCAACGAGAATTTCCCCAGGCTCTCCTCATTCCTCGAGAATTCCAGGATTTCCGCGCGTAATGGCAATGAAAACGGTAATGAAAATCATGACGAAATGGCATATGATAATTGAAACCACGACCTAGGTGACAATCAAAAGTACAGAACAATTTCTTACAGCGACAACAGTCTCTCCACGAAAGAACCTCACAATACTATCCGGAAAGTGTATTACATGATGGTCCGTACCGCAGTGTTGAACATCGACTTGCCAGTGAAAAGTAAGGCCCTGAGAATGACGGCAAGCTGGATCAACAACCGTGTCGTTGTGGTAACATGATGTGTCACGACCCTGTACTTGACTAGACCCGCGTAAGTAGCAAGGTGTCAACGAAAACATGAACCCGAAAACGTTTGAATGCTTGAGAGCGCTTTTGTTGCTCTTCGCCAGGCCCGGAGTGCACCCGGGGCCCAGTGCCACCGGATCTCGAGAACTCACTTATGTACGTGGGCTTGCATTGTAGCGGAGCACTGCATAGATACACGCGCACATGCGTACATACATACATAGTTACGTGCAAACACGAATACAAACACATACATACATGCTGCATACATGCATACATACATGCACATATATATATATATATGTGTGTGTGTGAAAGTATACACGTATGCAGGTCCACAACTATAACCGTACAATAACCTAAGCACATACACACATACCTACCTATCTGTCTATCTACCTACCTACCCACCCACCCACATGCATACATACATAGTGTGATAATAAACATATATATATATATACACATACAAATTTACACATGTACACACACGTACATTCACACACGTACATACACACACATACTTGCCAGCATACGTACATTAAAAAATATATACATACATACGTATGTACAGACAGACTTATATACACACATCTATGGCAAACCGTAGAACGCACGCACCATATGCCTCATTCACACATCGGCCGTCCTACGCTAAACGACGAAGCCGCCTCTGACGACAACCGTCTTAACAGTGAGCAACCGGGGGGGGGGGGGGNGGGGGGGGGCTACCCACTATCTTTGTCGTCGTCGTGCAGTCCTTTCGCCACCCGAAAGCGATCCCCAAGACACTTCGTGTCTTGGGGACCCGGCCGCAGCTCAGAAGCGGCATCTTGCGAGCCCTGGGCTGAAGGCTCTTCTCGGTTTCCGGTTGCGCTCTGCTCTTGAATTGAGCCAGGGGGTCAGCCTAAAGCCCAGTTCGTGGAGCTTAAACTGTGTATGTACGCACGTGTATCGATGAAAAAGTATATAATAAAGATTTGATATGATATAGATGTGTGATGCATACCAGTAGCAGTCCCTCTTCCTCCTTGTAGGCAATCTAACTGATATAATATTACGTTTGTGTAAACATGTGATCTAAGCCGATTGAACATCAGATCTCAACCAAAGCCACGCGAAACTAGCCGACTGCCCGCAAACAGCCACAAAGCAAGCAGCGAACCCCTCAACCCCTGAGACCGTAGGCCTAAACCTAAGCCGTCCAGGCCCTGCTTTTCTCTTGTCGAAGGAACGCTGGGACCAGCTGCAGGCTGGATATGGAAAGGGTTTTCTAGACTGGCGACATCTTGCAGAGAAAGCAAGACCGCCGCGGCAGCGTGAAACCAACTCCTGAACAAACGAAATTGCCCTTCAAGAGAAAGCCTACGCTGCCCTCTTGGAGACGTGAAGTTGGAATGGCCGAATAGCCCAGGCGCAGCAGGTCGCAACCCAAAGCATGCGGAGATACACCTCTGCAAACCAATAAGGCTTCCAATTCCAACATCGCGGCCAGCTTGCGCCCTAGCCTGAAGGCAAAAAGTCAAAAAAGGGCAAGCAAGCTGCAATCACCTCAGGATGCTGCCGCAGCCGGGAAGCTGATCAGTGTGTGTCCGACATGTGTCGGTGGCATGTCTCAAACCCTTACGGATTGACAGTTGATTGGGAAACTGCGTGGATACCACCGAAGGCCACTAAAAATCATCATAATCTACCACCACCTGTCGGATATGCACACCCCATGCTGCTCAGCTTGCTTGACTACATGTTGCAATGCACTGTATTACTTCGTACTTCCCTCCATCCCAATCTCTAGGGCGGCTCTGCAACGGAAGCACACCCATCTCAAAGCCAGAAGGACTCTCCCGCAAGAATGCGGGCTGTTGTTTCGTTCCCTTGGTCTGCCGGTCGCTGCTTCCTCCTCTGCTGCCGCGCCGCTGCCTGCAGCTGCCTTCTTCGTTCGGTCGCTTCGGAGGCAGTGCAAAAGTGACAGTGTGAACAGCCGTCGCCCTTGTAGCACCCTGCCGCTTTGAAGGCGAAGNTCTGCTGCCGCGCCGCTGCCTGCAGCTGCCTTCTTCGTTCGGTCGCTTCGGAGGCAGTGCAAAAGTGACAGTGTGAACAGCCGTCGCCCTTGTAGCACCCTGCCGCTTTGAAGGCGAAGGCCACGCACGGATGGCACTGCCCGGCTTTATGAAGCTGAAGCTTTTCTGTAGCGCTGGCAGTGAAGAAGGATCTCCTGGGCGGTGGAACGTCTGGCAAAGGGGAGGATGTGTTTGTGCTGGCCGTGGCCGGCGACTCCGCTGAGGCCCGAAAGCTAGGAGAAACTTGACCAGGCTCGAACTTGAGAAGGCCCACAGGGAGAGGAATCGTCATAGCCATGCTCTTCGGGGGGATGTACCCCTCTNTGGCCGGCGACTCCGCTGAGGCCCGAAAGCTAGGAGAAACTTGACCAGGCTCGAACTTGAGAAGGCCCACAGGGAGAGGAATCGTCATAGCCATGCTCTTCGGGGGGATGTACCCCTCTTCAGGAACTGTCGAAAAGGACTGAATCTGAGGACCTCCTGTAATCATTCTCTTCTGGCGTTTTGCGCCGGGAGATGCCAGGAGGCTCTTGTTGGGCGAAGGATTTAAAAATTATCTCGAGCCGGAGCCAACGGTGTCCAGGAAATATGAAACATGCATCCGGAGCAAAGCATCTGCCGTGTGCTGAGCGCGGGCTTAAGTTCCACGACCTCGGTCCCGCCAGGCCTTGTTCTGAGGCCATATTTGCTGTACACCAAGGATCTACAACCCCAAAAGTTTCGGAAGCATCAACAAGATCCGAGCAGCTTATGGAGAAGCATGCAGAGTGGAAGGCCCGCGTGGCTATGCAAAGGCATGCGCGAGGAAGGATGGGGGAGAAGGGAGTCTGATTTTACTAAAGTTGACTAAAGTGGCTTCAGGACCTATGCTGCCGCGATGCAGGTCTTGGATACTGTAAGTGTCCAGTGTGTTCTCTTCGAGCACATGGAGGGCAAACGAACGGCTTTGAACAGCGCTCATGGGCTACATACACATCTGCTGCGTCGGACTCCAGGACTCAAGTTCGGCTACGCAGCAGCTTAAGCTAGTTAACCTTACAGCCTGGCAGTCACTGATGCCTTCGTACATATTGCTGTTCGTGTATCCCTCTGGGCCATGCACAGCAGAAGCTCGCGACGAAAGCAGTTACTGCAAGTTCACCGCGCCTCTTTGGCGGGCTCCTTTCAGAGGACAGTGCACCCAACATCTACAAGCCATGAAGCGCTTGGAACCTGGGGGTTTCGAATGGAAGGCAAAAGAGTCCTCACTCCGCACCCACAGCACACAGCAAACATGCAGCTTCCCTGTCAGGCTATATGGACAACACTAAACCCGAGCCTAAACCCAAAAATCGGAACTCCAAATGGTAGAACACGAAACATACCATCCAAGCAACAATACCCAGTCATACTTCTACTCGACACTGGTCACTCATTACTTGATTATTTGTACAAAGCATGCACTCTCAATCAAGGATTCAGCCCAAATACATCTGATGACCTGATAAGTGCAGATAAGTACAGCACTTTCCAATCAGTAGCCAAGTGGCAACGAAACCCTGGACCAGCAAACAATTAATCCTTCCGAGGCTTTTTGTCGCTCTGCACCCGGCCCGGAGTGCACTCGGAGCTCAGTGCCGCCGGATCTCGAGAACTCACGTACGTTGAAATCAGAGACAAATCCAAGCAACACTTGTGCATCACGTAAGTACATACATACTTGCATGCAAACAAACGCACACCCACAAACAGTAGGTACACACACATGCATGCATGCATCATGCACATTACAGTCCCGTTATACTGGAACATGATGATGACAAGCTGCGAGTTCACTTACCAACAAGTACCGGCATGCCTACAGCAGAACAGCTGTCCGGCAAAGCAAAGAGCCCCAGGACCCCCCCAAAGGCTGCTTGAAATCTCCCCTTCAAGCAACCCGTCCTCGGTCAGAAGGCGGGAAATGCAATACCAGTGCGAAACGTACCACGAAGAATCATGACCGTAGCAATTCTTTGGTAGTACAGATTTTTGTGATCATAACGATAACCATAATCATAATAATTCCAATAGTCATCATAGTACTTCCATGTTCGTGTGGTCATAATCAATCGCACCAGTAACCGCCAAACCCGCTTCTCTGGTCTTTCTGGAGTGCCTGCCTTGTTCTCGACGTATGTCTCAACTTTTCAATAGCAGCTATTCAATAGCATTTATCGGGTATGCCTGCAGAAGTGCTTGGGGTGTGGCTCCATGGGGCCTCATCCTTCGATGCTGTCTTGGAACACAAGTGCTGAGGAGCGCGGGGCGCTTCGAGTCGGCAAGACACTTTGGGCTTCGAGCTGAGGTTGAGCGGTTTAGCGTCGCCCTGGTGTGGGCGAAGCCTTGGCTCCTGGCGGCATCCTTGAGACGTCCCTCAAGCATTCACCGGGAAAGCTTCTGCAGCAAGCGGCCAGAGTACCTGGGCATGAAACGGTACCTAGACGCCCCGAACTCCGGACTAGGCGGTCTTGAAGAGTAAACCCCACACCCTCACGCCCGAAATCCAAAACCCTTGTGGGTCAAGGCAGTATTCAGTATTCTCTTCAGTACGGCCAAAGCAGCCTAAAACCGAGGCTTGCGAAGACATGAAGACTCAGCGATTCTCCAACCTGAGAGCTAGCGGCGACAGCTTGGAGCGGGAAAGCCGAGGCAAAAACTGCAGCCAAGCGCTGTCCAGCTTTTCAGAAAAGGAAGATGTGCTTATCAACACTGCGAGCCCGAAAGTCTGAATAGCTCCAAGCCCAGGAGCTTGTGTACAATGTCATCTGGCTGGGTGATCTTCATCAGGTAGTGGCAAAGCTCCCGCACCTCCCACATCCAGAGCTCACAAGATCACTGCACGAGAGATTTTTGGATTGAGGGCTTCCACACAATCTGTCCTCACGATCAGGCAGTACATGGCAGGACCTCCTTGACGTCGACGCTGTGGCTGCCGGATGTACGAGTAGGGTAAAGTATCAATACCCAAACTACAAGTAGTCTCCACTGGGTTTTATGTCAGGGCGGGAAAACATCTGCTCCATGATTACATACCCACACTGAAGCACTGGGAGTATGTTTTGGGAGATTTGAAGCGAGGCTCTTCACAGCATCAGCCCCACCATCCACAACCGAGACATCTTGGGAGCCTGTGTGGAGCATTTGAGCTCAGCGCGGCATTCCGAATGCACCGCCAAGTTTCCCAAGGAGAACAGTGCGATCTTCACCTGGGAGGCTGCATTCGTGCGGGTGGCTGTCTGGGTTAGGATGTCATCTAGGCTAACCTATCAGGTGCCACTTGGTGCGTTGATTTGGTCACCGGCTCATGCTTGTTTCAACTCCTCTGTGGAATCTTGCAACAGCCGCTTCTTTGACAAATAACTGCGACTGCGGTTCAACGAGATGGGTGTCCAAGCCCTGCTGTTGAAACTACAGCCTGCTTTGGTGCACACCGCCTGACTCTTGACCTCAGGAGGAAACCTAAAGAACGAAGTACCAGTATCAGACTCAACGCTGCCAAATCTTCAAGACCCTTCACAAGTTCCACACTCTGCCTGACAACTTAACTTTCAAACATCTCCGCTGTCCAAACCCTACCGGTAACCCTAGACCTTTTCGGAGCCGGGCCTCTTGTCGCCGGGCACATTGCGAGCGGGCAGACCACGCAAGCATTCACGGGTCTCAGCTTAACCCTAGACCTCCAAATATTGTTGGAGTTCAGGTTCGAGGATGTTTCGGAGCATCCCGAAACCCCGAAACCCTAAGCCTTCGGACGGGTCGCCGAGGAGTCGGCCACCAACTTGTCCACGGGCTCTGCTCGCCGCGGGCAGCGGGACAATATCAGCTCACAAAGGCCTGCGTGATCCGGAAAGATATAGGTAATAATTTCCCAAACAGTCGAGGCAAACCATAGCAAGTACCATGGTCCTATCAACAGCAGAAAAGCAACCCCCACACAATTTATAAATATATCTGTGTAAATGTGTATATATATATGTATATACATATACACACAGACATACCCACATACATACATACATACATACCTTTACACGCAGTCGGGGCAAGAGCTGTAGCATCAGCTGTAGCAGCAGCAGCGGTAGTAGTGGCGGGTGGTGCAAAAGCCAGCACATGAACTTACTGGTGTTCGGCACTTCGTAGGCATTCCCAGCTATGAATGATCGGCTCGGGTCCATTAACTGCCTCGACGCTTGTCTCCCCAAGGACGTTCTAAGGTAAATAATGTACCTGTGTGGGGATCATCCCCGTGTCGCCCATCTGCTGTTGGCACAGCTAAGGCTAATCCCCCCTCCACCGAGTGTGATCTGCGAATGGCAAACTATCGACAAGCGTCCGTTTCAACTTCCATGGTCTCGCATGTGGCTGCCTATTTCAGACCGGCGTTCGTGGATGTATTCATGCTTCTGATCGCACACGAGTTGCTTTTGTCTTCGCCTCAAGCACAGACAGGCAAACAGCCTCGAAATGTCTCGAACACAGCATGGATCTGTTGCTTTGAAAGCTGCCTTGAGCAGCGCCCTCGCGAACCATCACTCCACAAAGCTCATTGGAGTTCCTTTCAAAAGCATCGTCGGCGGCAACAGGCGGGGGAGGCTGGGCACATAGTTCAGGGTGAAAAATATCAAGCAACATCTTGTAGCAGTAGTAGAACATTCAAAAGCGGTCTCAGCCATTGTTCATCTAGATAAAGCCATCCGAAACTACCTGTCGATCAACGCACAGTTTCAGCTTCAAAGCCCGAAAGCTCACGTCTTCAGAACAAACAAGTTTGCCATTTGGGATCGGGTCCTGACGAGATTGCCGATCCTTGGTAAAATGCATGCCGGCCGCACACGAGAACGGCACTGCGACGAGGATCTGCAAAGACACTACGGAGCATGATGCCGACAGCCGCAGCAATCTTCACAATACTCTTCAGTGCTGTAATGGTAGCATCGAAGCCAAGCATCAAGAACGAAGCAATCGAAGCACGAATATGCAAAACTATGTAGCTATTGGCAGAGGCGGCCAACACGTACTAGTAGTCGTAGATGCAGTAGGTAGCAGCGGCACTGGCAGTGGTAGCAGCATCATCAGCAGCAGTAGTGGTCGCAGTAGTAGTAGTAGCAGTAGTAGCAGCAGCAGCATTAGCAAGTAGTGCTAGTATGTGCTAGTGGTAGTGGTGGTAGCAGCAGCAGCAGTAGTAGTAGTAGCAGTAGTAGTAGCAGCAGGTAGTGCCGTGGCCGTGGTCATGGTGGTGGCGGTGGTGGTATTACCAGCCATAGTGGTAGTAGCGGTAGAAGAAGTCGAAGTAGTACTAGTGGTAGCAGCAGGAAGGAGAGGAGTAGTCGTGGCAGGAGGAGGAGGAGTAGCAGCAGCAATACTTGTAGTAGCAATAGGTAGTAGGTAGTGGTAGGTAGAGGTAGTAGTAGTAGTAGTAGTAGTAGAAGTAGTAGTAGTAGTAGTAGTAGTAGTAGTAGTAGTAGTAGTAGTGTAGTAGTAGTCGTCGTTGTCGTCGTAGCAGTCGTAGGTGGTAGTAGAAATAGTAGTAGTGGGGTGGTGGCGGTAGTAGTAGTAGTAGTAGTTGTTGTTGTTGTTGTAATAACAGTAGTCGTGCTAGCAGTAATCGTAATAGTACTAAAAACAGTAATAGTAAAAGTCATGGTAATAGTAATAAAGGCACAAGAAGTTGCAGTAGTACTCGATGCAGTGCAGATCAATTGCACATATTCGGTGCAAACTCACAAGCTTAATTAAGTCACATCCACTCAGAGCAGCTCATGTGTATGCAACCAAAATATCGCCGTAGCAGTAGTAATAGTAGTAGTGGCAGTAGCAGCAGTGACAGCAGTAGCCGCAGTAGCAGTAGCAGCAGCAGCAGCAGCAGCAGCAGTAGCAGTAGCAGCAGCAGCAGCAGTAGCAGCAGCAGTAGTAGTAGCAGTAATAGGAGGAGTAGGAGTAGCAGACATAGCAGCAGGAGTACTAGTAGCAGTAGTAGTAGTAGTAGCAGTAGTAGTAGTAGTAGTAGTAGTATTCGTCGTGGTCGTCGTAGTAGCATAAGTAGCAGCGGTCGCTGCAGTAGAAGTAGAAGAAGCAGTAGCAGCAGCAGTAGTAGTAGCAGCAGGAGCAGTAGTAGCAGTAGTAGTAGTAGTAGTAGCAGTAGTAGTAGTAGTAGTACTAGCAACAGGTAGTGTAGAGTAGCAGTTGTAGTAGTAGTAGTACTACTACTACTACTACTAGTCGTAGCAGTAGCAGTAGCAGTAGTAGTAGTAGTAGTAGTAGTAGTAGTAGTAGCGTTAGTAGTAGTAGTAGTAGTGGTGGTGGTAGTAGTAGTAGTAGTACAATACCACCACCACCACCACGACTACGACTACGACGACGACTACTGCTACTAGCAGCAAGCAGCATAGTAGTAGCAGTAGTAGTAGTCGTCGTCGTCGTAGCAGTAATAGTATCAGTCGCAATCATAAAAATCATGTTTTAACCAACATCAGTACTAGCAGCAAGTACCTGTACCAGTTGTGGTGATGGTGGTGGTGGTGCTGGTGGTGGTGGTGGTTGTCGTGGTGTAGGTGTTGCTGTAGGTGTGTAGGGGTTTAGGGTTAGGTGTGTAGTTGTGGTGCTATAGTAGTAGTAGTAGTAGTAGTAGTAGTAGTAGTAGCAGTAGTAGCAGTAGCAGTAGCAGGAGCAGTAGGAGTCGTGGTAGTAGTAGCAGAGGTAGTAGTAGTAGTAGTTGTTGTTGTTGTTGCCGTAATCGTAGTAGTAGTAGTAGTGGCAATCGTCGTCGTCGTCGTAGTAGTAGTAGTACTCGTACTCGTACTCGTACTGGTACTAGCAAGTAGTAGTCGTCGTCGAGTAGTAGTGATAGTAGTGACTGTAGTAGCGGTGCCAGTGGTGGTAATAGTAGATGTAGTAGTGGCAGGAGTAGCAGTAGTACTACTTAGTAATAGCTGCAGTTGTAGTTGTGGTTGTAACCAAAACCATTGCTGACACACGGCGCACCCGCTGCATTCGCGCGTGTTTTCTCCTCGACATCCTGCAGCAATCCTTAATTGTTCAAGAACTGGGCGAATTTGCATGTTGCTCGAGCAAACTGCCTAAATCTCGTGCTTTTGCGGAAAACAAGGACGGTAGGAACTACCAGTTCCGTCGGGCCTGAAGCCGCACGTGCTTTTGCCACGAAAGGCTCACCTGTTGCAAACTCCAAACATCTGCGGTTCAATGACAAGGTTCGAAGTAGTCGCGGTACAGCCGGGGCTAAGTCGCGGTACAAAGCATCGGAATGGAAGGCCGAGTTGCCTCCATTGCAACTTGGATGATCTGTGGGTGTCTTTGTAAAGGCTCAAGGTTTGCTCAAGACTCAAAATTCAACGACCGTTCACCTCCCAGAGTCTCTGGAGCAGCAGCTCGACATAGGTGCCCACCGAAACCATGAGAATAGTGTGCATAGGCCCCGCTCCACTAAACCCTAAATACGGAAGGGCTACCTGTTGTTGTTTCCTAGCTGGCCCACAACACCGAAAGCAAAGCCGGCAAGGTCCCAAACGTTTGCTCTACCCGAGGTTTCAACTCCTAGACTCCTAGGTCCGAGAATTTCGCTTCGGACTTCGAGAATGTGACGATGTTTGTTTATGACTCAGGAAACATGCTGCATGCTGCGACTTGTCAACTATGTCAACTCGAAGAAGCCGGATGTATCACAATCTGGCCCTGCCCGAGGGACGTCTGAACAACCCAATCTTTCAGAAAAAAACCCTGCACACGTCCCTCCCGCCAACCCCGCCCAAAGCAAAGGAGGCGAACTTGCGACAAGCGGAATCACTGTCGCCACAAAGCTCGATCAGCCGGCTGAGCACTCCATCCTGGGGCAATTGATTTGCCAGCAGAAACGGGCTTGAGAATGTTTGTGATTGACTACACACATGCTAACCGTGCGTCAGCCTTTCTGAGTCGCTGCAGCAGCACCTCAAACTGTGGTAAATTCGACCCCCACCTGCCTTTATCCAGCAGCATCCTAGCTTCAGGAAGTCTTGGGCTACAAGACCTTGCAACAACACAGCACAACACCACAATCTTGAGTGAGGAAGCACCAGAACATTCACTGCAATCTGCAAAGCCATTCGATGATCGCTTGTGACTTTCGCGGCCTGCCTCAAGCATGCTCTCGTAGAACTCATCCGAATGACGAACCATGTTTCCCACAGCCTTGGAGGGGCGATCGTCAGACAGCATCAAGCAGCCTATTCCACAAGCATGGGTCGATGTCTATGGTACAAAGGTATCGAAAGTCTTGCTGGACCGCCCCCTTGATTGACCCTATTACCTTGGACGGCGAGGGGTTGGCCCTCTGCAAATCAAGCGTGGCCTCAGGATTAGTGGGGCTCGGGAGAGCGCAGCTTCCCCACCATCTGCAGGCAAAGGGATCGGACATGCTGCTCGGACGATACTCTTCGAGGACATTCTGCGAGGACATGTCCGCGGTTAGAACCTTTCCCAACAATTTATCGCTTCGACAAACGCTCCTCGCCCACCACCCACATACCAACAAGCCAGCAAAAACAAAGGCTGTTTCAACAATACGTATATCGCGAACCGCAATGCGCCGCTTACCGAACCGTGAGTACCGCATGCGCCCGGTATCGCGAGACCGCTTCCCACTACTCCCACCTGCCATCCAGCACCCCCATCTCACTACCCTCCGACTGCCCTCCGATACCCTCCGCCTTCTATCCCTCCCCACCTCCCACCCTGGGATTCGGTGCTTCCGGCCCGGGGGGGTACTTAAAATCCAAGTTACATAATTATGTATGTTTATATTGATTTTGAGTGGGGGGCACGGAAGGGGAGCCACGGGGTCTTAGGCCACCAACCCCCAATCAACTATGTGACAAGTTGGGGACCTGAGAGCTCTACTGCAACTGGACAAAAACAAGAAGGCGTGCAGATCAATTTTTATGTTCTAAGCGGCATTTACCCTACTCCCCGTGCCCCATGTGAAAAGTGGCGTTTGGCCGTCAACCTTCAGACTCCCACCCTCCAGCCCAGGTGGGAAGTGGGAGGTGGGAGGGGCTAACCGCAATTGCCGCAATAATTATAATAAGCGCCATGCCATACCGCAAAAATGGCAAACGTGTTGGCACAATATTGGCCAAACCGCCCGATGACAACCAAAAAACGCAAACAACCACAATTGGCCAGTGGGTGCAACCGCAACATGGAACAACCCGCAACACATCCCAACTCCGGGTGGACTCGAGCATGGAAAGACTGCCTGCGCCATAACTCGCAGCGAATCCCATCGAAATGATGATGATTTACTGGACTAGCTGGAACTTGTGTGGGCCTGAACATGGACCACCAAAAACACAGCTAGTCCAATTGGTCACGGCGGCATTCAAAGCTTTCGCCCGGACGCTGGCGTTGCCACAAGAAAGCAAATCTCGCAGCGCCATGCACAAGTTCATGCTCCGCAACAATGGGTAGTATTCCCGCGACCTCAGCCGCGCAACCCAGGTCACACTTTTGTAGACCCGCAACCCAGCACACCAGCACTGCCAAACAGCGCCAACTTGTGCACGCTTGATTCTAATGCCAAACAAGCTTCAACCGAGCCAACTGGGATATGATCACCAAGACATCGACGACAGCCTGATCTGGAGGAGCTGCTAGAAAGTTTTGCGCATGTAAGGTGTGACTTCACACAGTGGTAGATGAACCCAACATGCACGTGACCATGACCCATGGCAACTCACCGCAGCAAAGTCACTGCTGCGCCGTCTGCGGAGCCGGTAGCTAGCCCCGGGCACAGCAATCGTCGGCTGACGACCATCTGCAATCCTCGACATGGTTGCCAAGGTAAACTAATTCGAAAAAGCTGACGTCTCCATGCTTTGCCTCCATGTTGGACGAACTCAAAGGCCAGTAAATGGTGGTGCAGAACCAGTGCCTGGGACAGGTCTTCGGCGTGGCACTGCGCAACGGTCAGTGGTTAACAACAAAAGCAGACCCAAAACATGATATGTCATCTGGGACGCGACCAGAAGCTGAAGCGAGGATGAAACGGCAGGTGTCAGCGAATCGTTTCCTTCGCCGTGAATGTGTTCTGAAGCATATCTCGCGAAACCCGTGCACAGATTGTGCTTCGCGTCGGCTGAACATGCTCTGTTATCCTGACCGTGACTTACATGTCTATGAAGGTCAACACTTTCCGTAGTTGGTGTCTTTCTATAACCGAGCAGCCCGGGTCCACCGGAGCTGCGGCAAGGAATTGCCTAAGTAACGCAAAATCCTTCCGGACAGTGCCGGCCGGCAGCATGGCATGGCCACACTAATTCATGCACCACTATGCACACAACTCCAACTTGAAACCAACATTCGGAAGATTGCTGAACCGAGCTGCAAGATGGTAGCAATAGTTCGATGGGTCTGGAGCTCTGTGTGCAACTCGGTCATGCGCTCGTCTTTGGCCACCGACTCGAACAAGCGAAGCAGCAACTCAAGCGCTGCCTGTCGTCATGGCACGTTTTGAATGCAAGCGGCAGACTTTGAGGATCGTTGAGTTTTTACTTGCGATCCCGTGGCCAAGCGGGAGCGGGAAGGGAATCGGGATGATGAGGACTTTTGCTTTCCACACCATGCTCATTTCCAGCATGCAAAAATACAACGGTGTGTGTCATCTTTTTGCAACCCGTCTGCAGCGACTCTACCGGGAAGACTTGCAGCAACCGATACGTGTGTGTGTGTGATTCATCTTAAAGCTCGGGACCTACCCACCCCTTGTATGGTTCGTGTTGTTGATTATATTTTTGAATACGAGCGCGCGGCAATATTCAACATGATTCAACTTGTGAGAACCGGTCTCATGTTTTTTTCCCTCCCCGGTCTCATGTTTTAATGTTATCGATTTTTGTATTTCGTGTTATCGTGAGCGAGTCTGTGGGAGACGGTATGCATGTCGCTTGTTGGTGGCAACGCTCGGCCAAACTCCACGAGCTTCAAAGCCCTAAACGCTAAACAAGCCCTGGAGCTACTGCAAGCATGTTCGAGACTTGAAGACCAACATCAAACCCGAAATCAAGCTCTTAACAGTCTCCTCAAGTCTCCTCGGCGTCAAAGTAGGGGAAGCTTGAATGGGCCTTGGGGTGCTTCAAAGCTAGCAAAGGTCAGCAAAATCGCTATCGATACAAACACAAACACTTTTTGAGCCACACATCAAAACGTCGCTTTCCTGCCCAAACCGCATGTCCACAGCACCCCTCTGCATGCCGCCGAGAGACTCGCAAAACCAACGCCCGAAGCAACAAAGTGGGCAGCACTGCCCGAAAGCCGTTTGCGCCAAACCCAAGCCATAAAGTATGCAGCACTGCCCGCAGACCCTCAGTCCGCACCACTGCCGCAAACCCTTTGCCCCAAGCCGAAACCATAACTTCCGCAGCACTGCCCGACAGCCCTTTGCCCCAAGCCCAAGCCATAAAGTCCGCAGCACTGCCCGAAAACACTTTGCTCCAAGCCCAGACCATGCATGTAAACAAAAGATCTCGCCTATGCCTGTTAATTTCATGTTATCGTGGCCAAAGCAAAACTTATCTTCAAGCATTGTGGCTATGTTGTCGCGGCCGGCACTTGTTGACTACGTCCTGGCATGGTGCTGATGCGAGCCCCGCACTATCTATATCTTCGGAGTAGTAGTCGCAGTAGTAGCAGCAGTAGTATGGTAATATCCTGCCCTGGTATTGCCGCAGTGTAGTGCAGCAGCAGCAGCAGCAGCATTGGCAAAAGTAGCAATGGCAGCAGCGGCAGCAGTAGCAGTAGCAGCAGCAGCAGGAGCAGCAACGGCAGTAGTGGTAGTAACAGGAATCGAGATACGTTAGGGCACAAGTAAGGATAGGAATTAAAAACAATAGAAACACAAGTAAAGGCAAAGGTGGTAATAGTCGCAGTAGTAGCAGCAGGAGTAGTAGTAGCACTAGTCAAGTAATTGTAAACGTCGTGGCAGCAGCAGTGGCAGTAGCAGTGGCAGCAGCGGTCGCAGTAGCTGTAGCAGCTGTACTAGTAGTAGCACCAGTAATAGTAGTAGTCGTCGTCGTATCCGTACTAGTACTAGTAGTAGTATTAGTAGTAGTAGTAGTCGTCGTCGTCGTCGTCGTCGTAGTAAGTGGCGCCAGCAACAGTAGCACCAGTAGCAGTAGCAGTACTAGTACTAGCCGTGGTCGTAGTAGTCGTAGTAGTACTAGAGTAGTAGTAGTAGTAGTAGTAGTGGTGGTGGTGGTGGTAGTCGTGGTGGTGGTGGTTGTAGTAGTAGTAGTAGTAGTAGTAGTAGAGTAGTAGAGTAGTAGAGTAGTAGATAGTAGTAGAGTAGTACAGTGGTACATACAGTAGTACAGTAGTAGTAGTAGTAGTAGTATTAGTAGTAAAAGTAGTAGTAGTAGTAGTAGTAGTAGTAGTAGTAGTACAGTATTAGCAATAGTAGTAGTAATAATAATGATGGAAGTCGTTGGTAGTGGTAGTGGAAGCAATAGTATTAGTAGTAGTAGTACAGCGCAACGTTCTAGTCGCGCCCATTTGGCTTGCATGCTGCTTTCCGCAACTAACGCCGCCCGCCCATGACCCTGGAAAGTCCTGCCCAAAACTTTCCCCCAAGTAAACGCCGCGCNTTTGGCTTGCATGCTGCTTTCCGCAACTAACGCCGCCCGCCCATGACCCTGGAAAGTCCTGCCCAAAACTTTCCCCCAAGTAAACGCCGCGCGAAACTTCATGTGTGTAATGCGCCAGGGTCTAGTAGAAAGCTTTTTCCCAAGTAAACGCAAGTCACGCCCATAATGTCGATATGCAAACCAAACATATCAAACACCATCTAAACGCCCTGAAATGCTGCAAGATAGTGTAGAATGTTGTTTCAGTGGTTTGTACGACCACAAACTCGTCAAACACCAACTAAACGCACTGAAATGCTGCATCTATCACATCTTACAACAAAGTTACTTAACATGCACCATAAACTCGTCAAACACCAACTAAACGCTCTGAAATGCTGCGGCTAGCACATCTTGCAACAAACACACCAAACATGCACCCCAAACTCGTCAAACACCATCTAAACGCACTGAAATGCTGCAACCAGCACATCTTGCATCAAAGTCGCCAAACATGCACCCCAAACTCGTCAAACACCAACTAAACGCACTGAAATGCTGCATCTATCACATCTTACAACAAAGTCACCAAACATGCANGCAACCAGCACATCTTGCATCAAAGTCGCCAAACATGCACCCCAAACTCGTCAAACACCAACTAAACGCACTGAAATGCTGCATCTATCACATCTTACAACAAAGTCACCAAACATGCAACACAAACTCGTCAAACACCAACTAAACGCACTGAAATGCTGCCGCTAGCACATCTTGCAACAAACACACCAAACATGCACCCCAAACTCGTCAAACACCATCTAAACGCACTGAAATGCTGCAACCAGCACATCTTACATCAAAGTCGCNCGCACTGAAATGCTGCATCTATCACATCTTACAACAAAGTCACCAAACATGCACCACAAACTCGTCAAACACCAACTAAACGCACTGAAATGCTGCATCTATCACATCTTATAACAAAGTCGCCAAACATGCACCACAAACTCGTCAAACACCATCTAAACGCCCTGAAATGCTGCAACCATCACATCATACGTCAAAGTCACCAAACATGCACCCCAAACTCGTCAAACACCAACTAAACGCACTGAAATGCTGCATCCAGCACATCTTACATTTTACATACTACTACTACTACTACTACTACTACTACTACTACTACTACTACTACTCTCTGTTGCATCAAACATGTCTGAACTACCAAGTAGACGTCTCGATTGCGCCAACCACAACGCACAGTGG
>BGNK01001912.1:476-16460 GCA_003297005.1 Symbiodinium sp. clade A Y106 | reverse complement strand
CGCGTAAGCGGCAGTCTCGTTTGCCAACCCACTCATCTGCTGATGGTCCCAAGAACTGATCCTGAGATGCATGCACTTAGTCTTGATGTTGTATGGGTCTCAGGGCCTCCGTTGCACCCCCAAACCCGTGTGCGCGAGGGATGCGCCACCCACCCCCTCTCCGGTTTCAAGTTTTTCCTCAGGTTGAACGATACCCGGTCGTAGATTAAAATATTGGGGTGAACGATACCCNTGGCCCTCCCAAAACAAAACCACCCCACCACCCTCCCCATGTAGATTCCAGAGGCAGCCGTTGGAGTCACACATCATTGGCATCACAACACACAAAGAGCAGCCTTTCCCCATGCAGACTACGAAAGCATTCGCTCAGGACACACATTGGTCACATGGGCAACACCTCACAAGGAGCGGTTCCACATGCAGACGCTTGCTTTCGCAAGCACCCGCTCATCAGCAGAACAGTGACAGCACATCACAGGGTCAGCCATTCCCCATGTAGACGCCCGAACAGCCAGACAACCAGTGTTCCGAATGCCAACCTGTTCCGCAACTACTTCTAGACGCCTCGATTGTAACGAAAACGACAAGATCCCATACCTGTGAGGATACCGTATTCCCCAAGGTGACGCCCCTGNAACCTGTTCCGCAACTACTTCTAGACGCCTCGATTGTAACGAAAACGACAAGATCCCATACCTGTGAGGATACCGTATTCCCCAAGGTGACGCCCCTGTGACGCGCCTTTCGGCTACCTGGGACGACTTAGGGCCTGGATCCTGCAGCACACAAACACCGCAGATCATCATCTTGGAAGCCTTTCCCCCATGTGCACTGTTAAACGCAACGACCTCACAACAAAGCTTCCCTCGAAGGTCTGGCGCTGCCACGAACAAAACGCGACGACTTTAGCAACTGGGAGTACTACTAGTACTACTACTACTACTACTACTACTACTACTTCTAGTACAACAACAACTACTACGACCACCACCACCACCACCTGCTACTACTACTACTACTGCTACTACTCCGGCTCCATTTCGCAAGCATCCGCTCAGGACACGCATCAATGGCATCACAACGCGTCAAAACCAGCCATTCCCCATGTAGATGCTCAATATTGCTCAATTCGCCTGGACCCTGTAGTGTATCATGACATGTTGTCTGGCCGATACGACTTCCCAAGCTGCTTCCCTGCTGTTGTTTCCGACACAAATCAAGAATCCACCGCTGCATACATGACCATGCTTACATCCAACATCATTTCCCGCAACTAAACGCTTGTGGGCACGACTTCTCTGGNTTTCCGACACAAATCAAGAATCCACCGCTGCATACATGACCATGCTTACATCCAACATCATTTCCCGCAACTAAACGCTTGTGGGCACGACTTCTCTGGAATCGTTCCCCCATCTACTAGAAGGATCCGAACAAAGCGGGCACGACTACAACATACGGGAGTAGTAGTAGTAGTAGAAGGAGTAGCAGTAGTAGCACTAGTAGCAGTAGTAGCAGTAGCAGCAGCAGCAGGAGGAGGAGTAGTAGTAGTAGTAGTAGTAATACTCGCAATGGTAGTAGTCGTCGTTGTATTTCGGGTCGTCCTGCTCCGTCGCTCTCGCTTGGCCCACGCTGCTCCTGTCGAGGAACGCTGAGTGCGTACGGCGACCACCGCGCCGCTTGTGCCACGTCAGGTGTGCTCGCGCTGACGTTAAGCAAGCTGTACTGCAAGGGACCGCCACAAGGCCGGTCGCGACATCGAATTGTCGGCCAGGACATTGGATGCACTGATGCACGACGCCAGTGCATGAGGTCGTTTGCAACGGCATCCCGCTACAGCCCCGGTTCTCGGGACGAAGGACCGCGTGCTGCTGCCAGGCCCCTCCGGCGGAGAGGCCACATCGCTGCTGCGCAGCGAACGTTTGCGAGCATGTAAGGCGCTGCAACTATTCGCGAACGCCCGTTGGCAAACCGGGCCGTAGTGGTGGTGGTGCTGCTGTGCTCCTAGTAATGGTAGTACTGGTAGCAGTGGTAGTACTGGTAGCAGTTCCAAAATTGTAAGTGGTATCAGTAGTATAGTGGTAGTCTTAGTAATGTTGGCAGTGTTAGTAGTAGTGTTTGTAGTAATTGTAGTAGTAGTCGTAGCAGTAGCAGTAGCAGTAGCGGTAGCAGTAGCAGTAGTAGTAGTAGTACGACGACAACGACGATTAGCATTACTTCTAGGCGACATTGTGGCAAACACAGCCCAGATTCCATTAACAAATCACCAGATATCGCGAACGTCTAGCGCAAATCACCGCAACCCACAATCGACCCCGCCAGCGGCAATCTCCATACAAAGTAATATGAGCGATAGGTACTACTGGTACTATTATGATTATTACCACTACTACTACAACTACTACTACTAATACTTATACTAAGTACTCCTCCGACTACTACTACCATTTCTTTTTCCCCCCGTGCACCCTTTTACTGGCGTCCGACAGAGCAAGGTCCCAGTGCGAACCCGAGTCCCGTGCCGACTGGAAAAACCACCAATACTACTACCAGCACTACTAGTACTGCTAGTACTGCTAGTACTACTAGTACTACTAGTACTGCTAGTACTGCTAGTGCTGCTAGTGCTACTGGTACTGCTAGTACTGCTAGTGCTACTACTCTAGGTACTATCGTTACTTCCAATACGCGTCGCACGGAAAAGGGCGAAAGTCCTGCGAAATTCAAACGAAAACTGCGAAAAAAAAAATTCGAGAAGAGTGAATTATTGACCAATCATGTGTTTTGATTGTTGTTTCGACCAGTGTTGTGAACTATTATTTTTCGTATTGCTGCCACCGTTACTACCACGGCTACGATTACTATTGTTCTTATTACTAACGACCAGAAGTAGTTTTTATCAACATGGTGGTAGTAGTAGTAGTCGTTGTAGTAGTAGTAGTAGTAATAGTAGTGGTGGCAGTAGTCGTCGTCGTAGTAGCAGTAGTACTAGTAGTATTAGTAGTTTTAGTAGTAGTAGCAGTAGTAGTAGTAGTCGCAGCAACAATAGTAGTAGCCATAGACATAGTAATAGTAGTTGTGGTAGTAGTAGTAGTAGCAGCGGTAGCAGTAGCAGTAGCAGGAAGCAGTAGAATTAGTAGTAATAGTAGTAGTAGTATTAGTAGTAGTAGTCGTCGTCGTCGTCGTAGTCGTAGTAGTACTATCAGTACTAGAAGTAGCGTAGTATGCTAGTATAGCAGTATGGAGCAGCAGCAGCAGCAGCAACAGCAGCAGCAGGAGCAGGGGCAAATCCTCGGGCAGGGGCAGGGGCAGTGGCAGGAGAAGCGGCAGTAGTAGTCGTCGTCGCGGTGTAGCCGTATTAGCAACAGCAGCAGCAGCAAATGCCGAGTCCTCGCAATAAGCGTAGTAGCAGCGTAGCAAGCGTAGTCGTCGTCGTGGTGGTGGTGGTAGTCGTATTCTTTCGTGGTAGTAGCAGCAGTAGTAGTAGTAGTTGTAGTAGTAGTAGTACAGTAGTAGCAGTAGCGGTAGTAGTAGTTGTTGTTAGTCGTCGTGGTCGTCGTCGTAGAAACCGTACGAGTAGTTTTCGCAGTAGCAGTCCCTCTTTCGACTAATTCACCTGTCAGTCGCGATGCTGTTCTACAATTGGAATTTTTGCCTTGGGCAGCATGCGCTTGCAAGTTTTTAACTTAGAATGCTCCTGCCGTGCACGAGCCACAAAAAAGCCGGCGCCGTGGCAACCACATTAAGCTCAAAGCCTCAAACGTTGGCTGCGGGTGTATTGTTCCACTGTGCGACGAAAGGATTTGAAATCGTATTGCTGCGGAACGATGGCATACTGATTGTACATCCACATGCCCCACGTCCATTACATAACAATTTTCGTTTCTTTCGCGAACCCATCGTAATTCAATGCTGACATATGTACATAAACGTAAACTAACTGAACATTTTAATGCAAATGTAAATGTGTAATATGTGCGCATTGCCTCTTGAACCATCAAAGACCCGCAAACACCGGTGTATCAACGATCAAGTTCTACGACTACTACGAGCACGCGCACCTGTCGCACATACTTCCGTTGCACTTGCTCGGAACACGATGCCCGCGGCAACACGAGCCCGATTGACCGCTTGCAGATGTTGCTGCCAACGGCCAAATTTCGTCCACCACGGGTTTCAAACCAAGGCGCACACACACAGTGTGCATGCGCAAACGTCCTCGTGTATGTACACATACCTTTTACACATGCATACATAGGTGAGTTCATGCGGTGCTGTCTGAATACAGCTAGGTACGCTTAAACTTCATAATGAAGATTGTCTGTTTTACAATAGCAAACATGCAAAGGTAAGACACTCGAATGAAAATATGTAAACCCATTCACGTTTGGCATTGCAAGCCCCGTCACGTACTCTACTGGATATCGCGATCACTGTGGGCAGAGCCCAACATGAACAGGAGGCCAACGTACAGCTCGTGGATGATGCGCGGCGATTAATTCCGTTCCACAAGGACCTCCTCCAAAGTACCCATACTCCCAGGGATCTGGGAAGCCACCACAAGCGGATCACAACACCAACAAGCACAATGAAGTTGTCCCAATCGAGTTTGAGACAACTGCAATGGCTCTATCCGCGCCAGAAATGAGCTCGCAGGAAACCACATTCATTGTCTGTGGATTCTAAACCCCCGTGTCGCCCCCCCCTGTCGCCTCCCTCCACGAAGGATCGCCATCGAGGAAAAACATGCCGGCTGCTACATCTTTCTAACCAGGAACACATCAGAAATAGTGAAACGGCAGGAACATGCGACGACATGGGATGCTGAAACATACAGAGCAGGCATGTGCGCAAACGAAGGAAATGGTGCCGTCATCGCATGCAACAAATGCAATGCTGCTAGACGTGTTGTCAAACTTCAACGGACTTGCCGTGCCGGCGTGGAGAAATGTGGCAATCAGGGGTGTGCCTCTAAAGGCATCAAACGTGTCTGAAATTCCCTTCCTCGCAAAAGCGCGTCGGACGGTGACTGTTGTGGATTCGGATACCGTATGCATCTGAATCTCTGAACCAGCAATTCGAGTCGGCCAATCTTTGCATCTGGCACATGCACACACAAACATTGCAGCAAATGCCCCAATAGGCCGTTGCTGAATATTTGATGACAATCCCTGTCAGCTCGGATTTCCGAGCTCTTCCGTGCGCGGAGTAATTTTGCTAGCTTTGTCAGCACAAAAAAACTTGCTAAAGTGTGGTAGCATGTCCACAGCTCACGGTTTACTATGCGCCGAATGATGTGCGGTGTAAGGGTCGCCAAATGGATGTTGAGTTTCCGCGGATCTGCCACGCAACCTCCAAACTCCATGTTGGAGACCCTCCTAAACATGAAATTCTCATGCGGTGGTTGCGGAAGCAGTAGTAGCAGCAGTAGGAATAAGTACTAATGACTTCTGTTCGTAGTGCCAGTAACAGGTATACACAGTAGCAGTACTAGTCACAATAACAGTTTGAACATGTAACAGTAATAGTTACTGTAAGTGTAAAGGTAATACTCATTTCAACAGCAATAGGAATATTAATACGAATGGTAATACTAACAGGAATCCAAGTAACAATGGTACAAACAGCAACAACGAGAATATTGGATACGGGATTACTGATGGCTATAAAATATACATAGTACGTCCAATAATACGATTAGTATTAACACTAATACCGTATACCAATAATGATAGTGATAATAATAACAACATGAATTCGTACATATAAACATTAACACAAGTACGCACACCTTTGCTTATACTCATGCGAATGCTAATCGTAAGAGTACCAGCAAAACAGAGTACGGGGCGTACGAATGAAACAAAAGACTTTTGCACTAGCCAGTAACAGTACAAGTACGACCGAATGTTTGGTACTAGTACCAGAACTCGTACTTTGTACCAATACCAGCACTGTAGAACTATAGGTACTATTAAATAGTACTACTATCCTAGCAGTAGTAGTAGTCGTCGTCGTGGTGGTGGTGGTAGTAGTTGTTGTTGTGGTAGTAGTAGTCTTTGTAGGGGTCGTCGTCCTCGTCGTCCACGTCGTCGTCGTGATCGTCGCAGTACTCGTCGTAGTAGCATTGTTAATATTTGCATTAGCAGTAGCAGCAGCAGCAGTAGCCGTAGCAGCTGTAGCAGCCGTAGAAGTAGTCGTAGTAGTCCTGGCATCAGCAGCACCAGGATGCGTAGATGCAGTAGTAGTCGACGTAGCTGCAACGGAAGTACTGGCAGTACTTGCTACTGGCAACTAGCAAGCGTTTGTGATGCCTTCCGCTCGGACTTCCGTGTGCGTGGAAGACCAAGGATTTCGATAGCTTCTCGACACTACATGTTAACGCATGCACGCCAAAACAAAAACTCAAGAAACCAATGCCCAAAGTAACTCTTAGGAGTGAAGCAATACCGATCCATGTTCTGTGACATTATTACATAATCCTGCCTGCACTGCACAGCCCCAAGGTAATCCGGACGTGGTCGCGTTCGGCAACTTCACCAAATGCCTCAAATGTTCTGAAGTAGCACTGTCGTCCACTTGTGTAATGGTTTCGACATGTCAGATGTTCGAACATTGAAGTGCTCCCTGCCTGCTAGTGGGGCTTGGGCTATAAAGGTGTTGTAGGCGGATATACAACCACGAGGACATTCCATAATATGCACACTGATGCATGCAGGATGCTTCAGCAGGAGCATGCCCGACTTCAGTGTCGCCAGTGTTGGCTCCAGAAAATCCTCCGAAAACATCCACAAGGTTGCAGGAACAGCTGCACAGAAATTCCACGAAGGGTTATAGAATGTCACTTGAACCAAAAATTGCCACGCCAAGTACGTCTAGGGAGGACTGTTTGTCATACGATGCAGAGACTCCTTGAAGTCTTCAGGAATCGCCTCGCACCTCAAAAATCCAGAGCCCTATCGGACACCCTATTTCTGCACATTCTCTTCCTGAAGCCCACCAGCACTGGAATTTACACCGGACGCCCAAACGAAGGATTTCTTTGTCGAGGTATCCGTGACAAAAAAATTCAAAACATCCAAAACCCTCAAGCATAAATGCTCAACGAGACGAGAGCCCGCCGGCAATTGTGGGCTAACAGTGAAGCAATGCCCTAAACCAGGCCCTGAATTTGACACCCTGGAACCCCAAATCCGCAACAAGAGCAAGCACGGAGTCGGTCCTTCCAAGCGGAGAGAACACCAAGCAGCCGCACCAGATTCCGGGGACTCAGCTGTTCCGGGTGGACGGAGCGCAATGCCCCGTTCAGCAGATTCCTGAGTGTCTGCGCAGTTAAAGCTTTACAACTGATAAGTCCAAACCTTGCAATGTACGTTGCGTCGATATCAATATTCGGTTCTGTCCACCACAAGAATCCCAAGTAGTTTTTCGAATTCTCATGTAGAAAGAACTAAGCACAAAGAATGCAGGTGGTATGCATCACCTCGGACATGTTAGAAAAAAACGGATTGCCCAACACGTATAGGCATTTCAAACGCCTCGCCAATAACCGAAATTGTAGCTAGATGTAGCCAATTTAGCTCATAAGGCTGCGCAGGTTAATAATGAAAGTCTCTTTTTCGGTCTGGCCATATAGATATGTAGATATAGAATGCTAAAGATATGTGTATCTATATGTATACATGTATATATGTATATATGTATATATGTATATATGTATATATGTATATATGTATGTATATATGTATATATGTATGTATATGTGTATATACGTGTATATACGTGTATATATGTGTATATGTGTGTATATGTGTATATATGTCCATATGTCTTTATGTCTACATGTCTACATGCCTACATGTCTATCTGTCTATATGTCTATATGTCTATATGTCTACATGTCTACATGTCTATATGTCTGTATGTATATATGTATATATGTATGTATGTAATATATGCATCTATGTATATATGTACATATATATGTATACATAAATATATGTGTATATATATATATGTATGTATATTTTCATATCGAGAGAGAGAGAGGCAAAAAGATAGAGAGATGGAGATAGAGCAAACAGAGAGATAGAAGCGGCTCTGCAGATACAAAGATAGACATGGGGCCGTAAAAATATGTTTAGATATATACGAATATGGATTTGGAAAATTGGCCTAGAGACACAGATATAGTATAGGTAGGGAATGGTAAGGATATACATGCAAATGTAGTTATAGGGGCGTAGGGACACAGAGACAAACTTAGACGACATGAACTTATGTGTAGGTGTAACATTAACTTTCGATCCAGATCTAGATAAACACAAACACTCGTTATCGATACCGAGCCGATCTACAACTAGAGCTCTCTCTCTCTCTCTATATATATACACATACAAATACATGCGCCATAATGTTCAATACACATACCTACCGAAACATAAACTTCCATACGGCCATGCAGATGTAGATGTATAAATATACAGTTAGTTATGGGGTGTTTAAATATCGAAGCTAATAGATATATCGGCGAGTCGAAATTGATCTATGTGGGGATGCATGTATGCATGCATGAAACATGTATGTACGTATTTACGTATCTATCTATCTGTCTACCTATCTATGTATGTATGTATATATATATATACGTATATACACTTCTAGAGAGAGCGAGATAGCTATATGTGTTTTAAATGATCTATATAGATATGTCAAAACAAAGATGCACAGATACATAGATACATGGATACAGATATACAGATAGACATATCGCCAAAGATACGCATATAGATATAGATATGGAGTGGGCATGCCCCACTACTACGATCAGTATGTGCATTCTATACGTGTGTATATATATATATATATATATATGCACTCCCCCCGTCCGACAAGGCGTCTGACTTGAACAGGACACAACCTGTGTACCGGAAGGGGTGTACTTTATATATATATATATATGGTACCCTTGTCCTCGTGTGGCTCTTGGTTCTTAGCACCATACCAAACAATTACGCAGTTTTGAAGGGTGGCGTCCATAGGCATCCATGTATGTGTGGGACTGTGTCCGTATATGGCGTATCCGTATCTCGACGGGCCTTAGCCAGAGACAAAAAAAGAGTGGTTTCCCCGCTGTACCCGTGTTGATTAACTCGGGCCGTGTTAATTAGCACGGCCCCCCGGAACCAAGAACCAAGACTCCCGGAAAACTTTTTGGACAGCATCTTGGGTCCCACACTTGGGCCCGGGCCCGTGCTAATTAACACGTTCCCAAGGAACCAAGGACCAAGATTCCTAGAAAACTTTTCCGTGTTGAAGACGAGGTCCAGGAACCAAGATGCTGTCCAAAAAGTTTTCTGGGAATCTTGGTCCTTGCTTCCTGGGGACCGTGTTAATTAGCACGGGCCCGGGCCCAAGTGTGGGAACCAAGATGCCGTCCAAAAAGTTTTCCGGGAATCTTGGTTCTTGGTAAGGTGTAATTGCTTTCAAGTTATCATTACACAGTATAGATCTACAAAGGATTATTTTCAATAAAAGCTGAAATTCGGCTCGAAGGGCCCATAAATTTCGGGTTTCGAGATTTAAAGAGTTAAAGTTGCTCATAAACTTGTGGTTCCCTACTTCAGGGTACAGGGATGGATGGATTGTATCGCGCTTTTGTTTTACAAAGTCTAGCATTTGGTGAGGGTTGCGCTCTTGTTGTGTGGTCTGGATCTGGTTTTTGGCGATTTGGGGCAGAGAGATTGGGATGTTGGGAGTTCGGCATCTGGCTATTTCCGAGGCCGAAATAACTACCAATACAATTTATGGGGTTTCCTTTATATAAGTAGAGGGTAATATACCAAACCATATTCTAGTCATTAAGGCCTGTACATCATCTAGCTGGGGTATTGTCGGGCCTTGTGGCTAATTGGCTTTATTGTAGGGGTTTAGGGGTTTTGGGCTTAGGGGTATAGGGTTTATGTAGGGTTTAGCGTTAGTGTTCGCCGTCTCGTGAACAAGTTCAAGCCAGAGGACCATTGTTGCCAGCAGGATTCTGATTGTACTGGTTGCAAACGGGTGTACGGGTTTGGGTTCGGGTGTAGCTTTGGGGGTTATCCAGTTGGCGAGCTTACGTAGGATTTCTTGTGCTTTGCGCTACACAGACAGCTGCTTGCGTCTTGCAGCTGTTGGCTTGTTGGCTTGTTCAAAGTAAAAGGCGTCCAACACACAAGCGTACATAGTTGTAAATATGATTCCTAGGGCTCCCTTTTAATACATATATCATAGAAGGCCCAAAACTCCATTATGATGATTCGCCACTTTCCAGCAAAGCCTCCACACCCCGGTAAAGCCCCACAAAGCAAAGCTGCCAACACCTTTGCAGCTCGAATACCGAAAGAAGTCAGGTGGCACATTCTGAAACTATAGCGGGCTTCCAAACTGTTGAGTGCGTTGAATGGTAGGATCTTTATTGAGAGTTCCTTTCAGGGAGACACAAATACCGCCCACACGTCCTTCATTTTTAAACTTCGACATTCTCAGGCGCGGATGACGTGTGGGTGGTATCTGTGTCTCTGTGAGAGGAGTTCTGAATAAAAACCCTACCATTCAACGCACTCAACCCTATGGCATAAGTATGTGCAGTCGTCTGAACATGGAACGAAAGCCATTCGCCCTCGGCGCCCTGCCCGGAATACGCAAAGCTATTTCCCGCTGCTAAAGCTCACCGGCTATCACTCGGACCTTGAAGCAAAAGCATGAAACAAAGAGTTTGTTGGCATTGCTTTGGAGATCGCTTCTGCATTTCGGTGATACCAGTTGCCAACCTATATATTTGCACACAAACATGGAAACGTCTCAAAGGTAGGTTTATAATGAGGGGGGTGTAGCATATATATATATATATACATACACACCTTACCAATAAACAAACGGTAAGAAAACAAATGCATTCGATTGAACAAACGACAAGCAAACTCCGAAGCGCAACTTTTCATGAGCTTTAAACTTCAGGCTGTAATAAGAGGTTTCAACCTGCAACTTACATCAAACCGGCCTACGGCTTCCGTGATTGGTGCGCGTGTCGTTCAGAGTCTTGGGCCCCAAAGGCCCAGGGTTCGCGCTTTAAGCACGAACCGTCCTAGACCCTCTAAGCCTCAGAGGGTCTAGGACTCAGGCGGGTACGGCTTGGGGCTTCGCGGCCTGCACCTTATTTGGGGACTCTCGTAACCGCGCCAAGCAGCAAATCACCGGCAAAGTCAATGCTCTCGTCAGGACGTTTGGCAGCTGCTTCCCACGGTTCAGGTGGCTGCAGCATCTCCTTAGCTGACCCATTTCAAGCCTAGGCCTCAAAACTCGAAACCCAAACAAAAAGGTTTCGACGCATCAGTTTACATGCTCAACCGACATAAAAAGCATCAGCTCCTCTATGTTTTCACTGGTTTGCATCGACACACACCCATACCTAGATTCCCAGATGGAGCCGCAAAACCTTCTAGAGGCCCACATCTCAAAAAGATATCGCTGAACTGCGCCCTGTCACCAGCTCCTTCCTGCTTGGTGCACGGGGCATGGAGGCAGGCAAAGCATCTGGATCTCGGACCTCGGCTGGTTGTGGATTTTCATCTAAACTCTGTGGAGTGAGTGATGGTGAGTTCTTGGCTCATGAACCAACCGGCAAGGGATGCTCAACCCCAGGGCCTACGATGACTTGCGGGATCTTTCGGGTTCCAGGGCTAATGCCTTCCGAAATTTTGAGTCTATGAGCTCAACGGCCCAGCGGCAAAAGGATGATGCAGCAGATCCGGCCATCCGAGCCTTTGCTTTGGATCCTTCTGCAGCAAGCCTTGCAGGAAGGACCTGAAGGTTTCCGTCATGGATTCTGGATACCGCACAGGCTTTTGGACAATCAGCCGGACCAGCGACACGAGCGAGTTCGTGTAGAATGGCGGCTGCCCGACAAAGAGCTCGTAGCAAATTACGCCCAAAGACCACAAGTCAACACTTCCATCATAAGGCCTTTCCTGCACCAGTTCTGGTGCCATGTACAACGGAGTCCCCTTTATGGAGGTGAGAACGGTGGTATCAGAGGACATGGCCCGAGCAAATCCGAAGTCGCAAAGCTTCACGGTGCCATTGGACCCGATGAGGACATTCTGTGGCTTCATGTCGCGATGAATCACTTTCTGTGAATGCAAATAATTCAGCGCCTTGACTAGCTGCCTGGCAATGTTGCTCACTTCTGCTTCTGGCAAGCGCTTGTCATCCTGAAAAATCTCGAACAGCTCTCCATTCGCGAACTGGGTCACGACCACGAAATCCGTATTGGTTTCAAACCAATCTAAAAGACGAATAATGTTATCGTGCTCCAAGCGTTGCAAAATGCCGATCTCGAGACGGAGCTGCTGTTGATCTTTTTCAGGCTTGCCCCGCTTGGAGATGAACTTCATGGCTACGATCTGACCCGAGTGTCGGCGTCGTCCCTTGTACACTTTGCCAAAGCATCCTTGACCAACCAAGTGTAATACGTGGTAGTTCTCCATGTGGTCAGCCTGCACCTAGTGGAGTGCACGACGAAAACAGAAGCAGTTGGCACGGCTGCTTTGGCCGCAGAACATGGCAGAATCGTAGAATGACTCTCAAAACGCCTTCCCCTGCAGATGACTTGCATCACATGGAAGTTCACGTACGCTCGTCGAAGTATTGAGTATCAGTGGTTCGAATAGGACATGGATCTATCAAGATTCATGCACTGCGTGTTAGAGCCCTTCGCCACTCCATGCAGGGATATGCTGTCAAAGACATTCAAGCGCAACGCATTCCAAGAGACTCCGAACTCTGTGTGTGTGTGTGTGTGTGCGCGCACGCCTCAATTTATGTCCGCGACACATTTCCGTGATGAAGAGCACTCAGTTTTCCAGCACATGTACATGTATGAACCTTCGTCCATTGCTCAATGGACTGTGGAATCAGCAATGTCTCGCTTGACTAGGTGCTTGCACAGCACCGAATCTATGAATCTAGCATGACCCAAAACACAAGGACATCGTCCTGAGGATTGCGCAACTGCTGTCCAGTCGTTGAAATGGTCGCACCACAGGCTTGTGATCAAATTCCCGATGCTGAGATTGAGAATGCGATGTCTACTAAAGTATGATTCGTCTCGAACTCCTCGAAGAGGTATCGCTGAATCGCTCAGTGATGGTGGCAACAAAGGGAAATGTAGCCACCAACATTACAGTCGGACAGCCACGAGCCTCAATAACAAGCTGGACAACCACGTTATGCAGCCAAAATCCGCCAAATACGCGGTGACCATGCAATGCTGCACCTAGGAATTCCCGATGCATGTATAAAACAGTAGCAGCAGCCCATACCGTTTCTATGTAGCATCACCGGGTCCAGTGCCCTTCGTCGTTGTAGCCCACAAATGTGTCACCTCAACACTCCCAAATCTCCCACAATGCCCCTCCCAAACGTAAGCCGACGGACACCGTGTTTGACTTCAGGGGGGGATGTGTCTCTTTGTCGGGACCTGCACCCTGTCATACTGTGCCGTGGCCAGTTCTGGCCAAGGAAACATGTGGTATGCCCCAGGTGGGCTGTCCGGTCATAGCTCACAGTGTGGAAACTTCCGCCATGACTCGCAGCTTTTAGCTGGGCTCATGCCGCACAAAATGTCTCGCAGAACAACCCCAAAAGTACATACACAGGTCTGAAACTAATGCGAAGCTCCCCTGGCAATTCGCAGGGCCCCTCCGCGCAAAACTTTCTGGACAACTTCTCTCACTCTGCCTCAATCACTGATGCCGCGCCCATGCCGCTTCCCAAGCACATAGAAGTGACGCCCAACTTCTTGCCCGTGCGCTTTAACTCGGGCAGCAGGGTTGCGATCTGCCTGNTCTCTCACTCTGCCTCAATCACTGATGCCGCGCCCATGCCGCTTCCCAAGCACATAGAAGTGACGCCCAACTTCTTGCCCGTGCGCTTTAACTCGGGCAGCAGGGTTGCGATCTGCCTGGCACCGGTGGCACCCAGCGGGTGGCCAAGCGCGATAGCGCCTCCCTTTGGGTTCAGCTTCTCCATGGGGATCTTCAGGTGGTCGACCGACATGGTTGCCTGGGATGCGAAGGCCTCGTTGATCTCGTAGATGTCGATGTCGTCGACGGTCACGCCAGCCTTCTCGAGAGCGACTGGGATGGCGAAGGCAGGGCCAATACCCATCAGCTTCGGGTCAACGCCGACGCAGGCGAAGCTGCGGAATCGCGCAATGATGGGCAGGCCCATCTTCTTGGCAGCTGAGCGGCGTGCCAGCAGAACCATGGAAGCACCGTCGGTCACCTGGCTAGAGTTGCCTGCAGTGGTGCTGCCACCTGCTCGGAAAGCAGGCTTCAGTTTGGACAGGCTCTCCTTCGTGGTGCCGCCACGAGGACCTTCGTCCTCCGTGATCGTCTTCTTCGTCACGCTGCCNTCGGAAAGCAGGCTTCAGTTTGGACAGGCTCTCCTTCGTGGTGCCGCCACGAGGACCTTCGTCCTCCGTGATCGTCTTCTTCGTCACGCTGCCATCCTTGTTCTTCACTTCGATGGTCACAGGGACGATCTCCTCCTTGAACCAGCCGTTCTTCTGAGCAGCCAGCGCCTTCTTGTGGGAGTCTTCCGCCATTTGATCCTGGCGTTCCCTCGTGATGCCATAGGCGGCCGCCACGTTCTCAGATGTCAAACCCATGGGCANCAAGCAAGCCTCTGCATTCTCGTAGTCCAAGATCTTTGCAGATAGCTTCGTGATGTCGATGGTGGCCATCATGGGGAACATGCTCATGTTCTCGACACCACCTGCTAGGCCAACATCGATGATGCCGCTCTTGATGGCTGCTGCGATGTAGGCGGTAGCCTGGAGACTGCTGCTGCACTGGCGGTTGACGGTGCTCAAAGGGATATCGTAGGGCAGCTCGGCCATGAACTGGCCCATCCGGGAGGTCAGTCCACTAGCGCCTGGCTGAAGTACGTTACCGATCTGGATGTCACCAATGTCTTTCGGGTTCACCTTCGTCTTCTCGACAACCGCCCTGAAAACGAAAGACAGAAGCTCCTCCGGGGAGGTGTTGGCGAAGGATCCCCGCTTTGCCTTGGTGAGCGGTGTCCGGACGGCACAGCAGATCACCACGTCGTCATCCGCTTTCTCTGCAGTGCAGAAGCCCGCGGTTGGTGTCGCAGCCAGCTGTGAGTCGGGGCTCGACAGGCTCGCGTTGACATGAGAAGCGACACGGCTAACGCGGTTCATGGCTGCAAGAGCACTTCGCTACCAAGTTCGAGTGCTTGAAACAATGGCACTCCAGTGCATGCATTCTTCATGATTGCTCCGGTCCTCTAGCCGAGTGACAGAACATCAAGAAACATTGAATTAATTGGGAGTTTCCGAAAATAGGGGACCCTGATATAGTACCCTAAATAGTAAGACCCTTATTACTATTGGACCCCAGATAAGGTACCCCGAACCTTCGGAAACTCCCAATTAGCAGTTCAGCAATGGCATCACATCACAAGAGAAAAAATCACAGCACTGTCACTGTCACAAATATGCTCAAGTAACTTTACCGTGCCATTGTTCGTACTTACGGGATGTAGACAAACAGCAATTGTAAACGAAGGCAGCCGGGAATATAGGCGCTCTTTGAGGTTCTTTGGGAGTGTTGCTTATTCCCGGGTCATCTCATGATGCATGACGCTGAATTTCCGACTTAGCTCTCGGTAAGACGGGTGAAAAGTGCGCAGCAAGGAGGCATGCTGAGTGGAAGATGACAATGATTCGAGCCACCATTGGCAATTGAAACTGGCTGTCCAAATGAAACCACCGCACGAAGCTCCCCTGGCAATTTGCAGGGCCCCTCCGCGCAAAACTTTCTGGACAACGTCTCTCACTCTGCCTCAATCACTGATGCCGCGCCCATGCCGCTTCCCAAGCACATAGAAGTGACGCCCAACTTCTTGCCCGTGCGCTTTAAC
>BGNK01001911.1:0-105851 GCA_003297005.1 Symbiodinium sp. clade A Y106 | reverse complement strand
TGGGAGGTCCAAGCGATGGAGGCTGCGGCCACCATTGCCACGGCCTACCACAACTTCTTGCGAACGCAGGGGACCAGACCTCGGGAAAAGGCCTCTGCCGGTGGTGGCGCCTGACCTGTTCAGAGCTGTAACTCTGGCTTGCTGCTCTGTTGCGCGTCACGTAGCTTCTCCTCTTCGTTTGCTACCTCTCTGCTGAGACTTCTCGAAGACACCAGGGCACCCGTCTTTGTGAAGTGCCCCTGCCCGTGGTNCAGGCTCTGCTGTTCAACTGCTGCTCGGTGGCTCGCTGCTGGGTGGCCTGTACTACGCCTACTTCTCCGCTGCTGTGGCCTCGGCTGCTGTGGTGGAGCTGCTGTGAGCCTGCACTGCATGGTCTTTTGAGGCTGAGCTTCTTGTACAGCTTCAGCTTTGTAGTGCAGTTGTTCTAGTGCAGCGTTCTTTTTCACTTTCTTTTCACCAGAGTGAGAAGCATGGCACGTCGGACTCTTCAGCTTCCGTGCCGGCCTCACCGCTAGAGTTTGGATGCAACGCTCCTGAGGTGCTGCTCCTGTTAAAGTGCGCTGGCAGTGGCTTTTCTTTGCTGCCCACGCTTTCAGCTGTTTGTACAGGCCCACAGGCTTCAGCTGAGTTTCGAACCCAGGCACTCCGTTTGTNTGTTAAAGTGCGCTGGCAGTGGCTTTTCTTTGCTGCCCACGCTTTCAGCTGTTTGTACAGGCCCACAGGCTTCAGCTGAGTTTCGAACCCAGGCACTCCGTTTGTCTTGTGCTGCTGGGCTCTTCTTTAGGTGATCGGACAGTGTGCGGACCTTCTTGGGCGCACACCTTGCAGAATCGGTTTCGCTGAGAAGACTGACATGTCTGCAAGGTCCACTTGAAGCTGGTGCATGGGCTCGGTTGGAACGAAGGAGTTGTAGCCTCTTTGGGGTCTGTCCTCCCGAGTTTTGACGGTCTCCATGAACTGAACCACATCGCTCCGAGTGATCGCAGGATCTTGCTGACGAGCCTGCCTGAGCGTGTCTGCGATGCTGCCAAAACCGTTGCGCGGATCCTCGTAGATNTGCAGTTGTTCTAGTGCAGCCCTCTTTTTCACGTTCTTTTCACCAGAGTGAGAAGCATGGCACGTCGGACTCTTCAGCTTCCGTGCCGGCCTCACCGCTAGAGTTTGGATGCAGCGCTCCTGAGGTGCTGCTCCTGTTAAAGTGCGCTGGCAGTGGCTTTTCTTTGCTGCCCGCGCTTTCAGCTGTTTGTACAGGCCCACAGGCTTCAGCTGAGTTTCGAACCCAGGCACCCCGTTTGTCTTGTGCTGCTGGGCTCTTCTTTAGGTGATCGGACAGTGTGCGGACCTTCTTGGGCGCACACCTTGCGGAATCGGTTTCGCTGAGAAGACTGACATGTCTGCAAGGTCCACTTGAAGCTGGTGCATGGGCTCGGTTGGAACGAAGGAGTTGTAGCCTCTTTGGGGTCTGTCCTCCCGGGTTTTGACGGTCTCCATGAACTGAACCACATCGCTCCGAGTGATCGCAGGATCTTGCTGACGAGCCTGCCTGAGCGTGTCTGCGATGCTGCCAAAACCGTTGCGCGGATCCTCGTAGATTCGCTTGATTAGGGCTTGCCTCGCAGCTGCCATGCTTTAACTTGTTTCTGTTTTGTGAGTGGAGCACTTGGGTAGAGACTCGGATAGACACTCAGTCTTTGCGGAGTCTTTCATGGTGAAGACTGCAGTCTTTGTGGAGTCTTTGTCGAGTCTTGAGGCATCATTGCAGCATTATTACGTCATTATTGAATCATTGTTGAGTCATTGTTGAGGCAATATTGAGTCATTATGGAGTCAATATTGAATCGTTTTTTGGATCAAAAGGCTATTTTGGAGCGAAATTGAGCGATTTTCAGCCTCGANTATTGAATCATTGTTGAGTCATTGTTGAGGCAATATTGAGTCATTATGGAGTCAATATTGAATCGTTTTTTGGATCAAAAGGCTATTTTGGAGCGAAATTGAGCGATTTTCAGCCTCGAGCATGCAGCTGTTTTTTCTCTACGATCGAAAAAGCTGCGTTGGAGCGAAATTGAGCGATTTTCAGCCTCGGACATGCAGCTGTTTTTTCTCTACGATCGAAGAAGCTGCTTTGGAGCGAAATTGAGCGATTTTCAGCCTCGAACATGCAGCTGTTGTTTCTCTACGATCGAAGAAGCTGCTTTGGAGCGAAACTGAGCGATTTTCAGCCTCGAGCATGCAGCTGTTTTTTCTCTACGATCGAAAAGCTGCTTTGGAGCGAAATTGAGCGATTTTCNCGATCGAAGAAGCTGCTTTGGAGCGAAACTGAGCGATTTTCAGCCTCGAGCATGCAGCTGTTTTTTCTCTACGATCGAAAAGCTGCTTTGGAGCGAAATTGAGCGATTTTCAGCCTCGAACATGCAGCTGTTTTTTCTCTACGATCGAAGAAGCTGCTTTGGAGCGAAATTGAGCGATTTTCAGCCTCGAACATGCAGCTGTTTTTTCTCTGGAGATCGAAGAAGCTGCTTTGGAGCGAAATTGAGCGATTTTCAGCCTCGAACATGCAGCTGTTTTTTCTCTGGAGATCGAAGAAGCCGTTTTTGGTCACAAAACGCGGCGANGAAGAACGCGGTTTGGCTTTTTGAAAATCTCGGAACGCGGCGAAATTGAAGGCTTTCTGGAAATCTCGGAATGTCGAAAAGGCCACAAAACGCGGCGAAACAAGCCTGAAGAACTCGATTTGGCTTTCTGAAAATCTCGGAACGTCGAAGAGGCCGTTTTGGAGCTGAGCGTTTTTTGGCTCGATTTTTAATGTGTGGGCATAGGACCCCCTATCCTTGGTGTAGAAACGTCGTGTGTTTGGTGTTGCATTGGAAAACATGTTGTGGCTGATCGTGCAAGCTTTAGTTCCTTCAGCGGAGCGGTTGGGCCGAGCTCGTTCACACGGCCAAGCCAGTTGGGCCTGATGCTGCATGTAGACTTCAGTGCCTTCAGTTGCAGTTTAACACCAGGGCATGTGACATGTAAAACACTCGAATTCACGTTCCGCAGCACCGCAGCTTTCAAACTCCAAAGTATTCGCTGTTACATGGAGGAGGAGTTCGAAGGAAGCTCGATCATCACAAGGGTCGAACAAGTTTTCAGACAACTATGCACTAGTTGTGATGCTTTTCAACATTATGACGTTCGAAGAAGGTTTGACGTTCGATCTCTGGATCGTTTGCCGCCGTTTTCATGACTTGCTCTGGTTGTAGTGTGTTTTCTGACACACTTTCGTGAGACACAGGCGCTCGTTTTGGGGATCAGCGTGAATCATTGGCTAACAATGGAAATAGTGAAAAGCGCAAAACTGCCGAGCTCGTTGATGACAAGGAACTTCAAGTTGTCAACTCCAACGCAACTTGCTCATGTGACTTGTTTGAGGTGGTCTGCATGAACATGGAAGTTGGAATCGCTTTTGTGCTTTGACTCTCCTTGCCGTGCGCTGAAAACATTGCTTGCGCCTCATGCGCGGCTTCACACCGCTTCAGTCACTCAGTCAGTTGTGTGCCATGCCGTTCCTTGGGCGGTCCTTGGTCTTGTTGCCTTTTGTTCCACATCAAGAAGTAATCGAATAACCGGTCGTTGGTGTCCACAACCTTCATCCAGCTGGTCGTGTTTGCTTCCTTACTTTCCATTTCTGCAGTATCCAAAAGCTTTCTGCTGCAGAAGGCTGTGACAGTTTGTTTCTGAAACTTGTGATAGTCATTTACTACATTCCTGATCCGTCAATTTGGAGAGGCTCAAGTCGATGCGGAAACAACGATACATATCATGCTCTTGAAGCCCCGCCTTGTGCAGCATGAGAGAGCCTCAGGATGCGTTACGATCCCAATTTTAATTCCATCGATATGATTATCAAAGGATTTCGAGACCAACGTCGTTCAAGCATTCAAGGGGCATCTTCTTACGTCGTTGAAGTCACTGGGACCGTAGCACTTTTTACCTTCCTTGGGGCCTGTGCTGCCACCACATCACGGAAGCGAATATGCAAGCCCGGAGGCTTCGAGTTCGGATGTCGGCGAAAACGAAGTTCTCCTGCTTTCTGCTGGGTTTGCCGGCGCAGGGCATTTCATCCGGTAGTGAAGATGTGGTGAAGTTCGAAGCCAATGAGGCAATGACTTGAATATTTAGTGCATCAATTGGAACGGAAAGATAACGTTTTGCGTTTTTCTTATCGCACTACAAAATTAGAAGCACTCCCCAGGAGTTCCATGATCAAACTATAGCCTCGGACGCTCATCTGGGCAGGGGTCCTCTGGCTTCTACGAGCAGGCTGGTAGTGAATATGTACTGCTTACCTCTCCCCATCCTTACGACTTTCTGAGTTTCGAGTACAGCCTACAAAGCATTCCAAAGTTGGTGGAGCGCAACAGCAGAAGCTTGACAGGCATGTCGGCACATCGGTCTCAGCCATGATCACGATCTTTGGCGGTGGGATGCGAGATCGGAGGATCTCTTGTCGTGTAGGGATGTTTGAGCAAGTAGCATGGTGCGAGTGGATGAGCTGAAGCTATTGCGAATCCCGGAAACGTAATACAGCCTCACGCCTTAAGGCCTAAAAGCCCTGAAGCTCTTTAATTTTCCATGCTCTAAACCCTTCAAACCCCAACCCCGTTTAGACCTGGACTCGTCAGCTGCCGGTGGAAGGATCACTTTAGTGGACGTGTCCAGATCAGGTGGGACTTTGCCGTTTTGGCCTCGCACTTGCCAGGTAAGAGCCCTTCATTGCCATAGCTCTTACAACAACTGTTGCTGTGTTTTTCATCGTAAGCCTGTCCACATCAATCTTGCTATACTTACAGGATCTTGCAGGTGTTGCTACCTAAGCTACTATTGTTCTTATGATAACTGTTCTTATTGTTGCCATGTTGGGTAGTGCTCCCACAAATGTTGTCGTTGTGATTATGATCATCATTATTGCCCCTCAACCCTAAACCCGGAGCCCTGAATCCTTTTAGTGCAAGAGAAGCAATGTCGGGCCGCACCGACCCCGGAGAGCAATTAGGTGCGTTGTCGGAGCCTGGGCTCTTCTTGGCTTTAGGGTTTACCCTAGCTTAGTAGTAGAGTAGGCAACCTTTGACCTTGTTGGGGTATTAGAATGCCTATATAACCCCAATATACTCCCAAAGGTTTACCTTCAGTTCCCCGCGATACTCGACAAGTAGGCTAACCCCAAACAGATTACTGCCTTAAGCCTTAAGGACTTATATAAGGAAGGTTATAAGAAGGAGCCCTAGCAAGGTCGGTTTTACAGGGTCCAGGTAAGGTTGAGGGTTCAGGGCTTAGGACTTCGTTTCACGGCTCCCAGCGAAGCGTCTCTTGGAGGGTTCCTTCAAGGCCTCCTCGAAGGGTTTCCGCAACATGGGTCTTTGAACAGTTTTTTTAGGGTTTAGGGTTGGGTTTAAGGTTTGGGGATTCAGCCTGATCTGACAGCTTAACCTAACTTCCAGGTTTCAAGTTGCAGTACTAATTAAGCCCAAACCCTATCCCAAGCCTAAACCCCAAACCCCCAAATCCCGAGCCTTCAACCCTTGATCCCAAACCCTAGATGCCTTGAGCCTTAAAACCTAAGCCCCAAGCACCCTAAGGCTTAAATTCTGCACCCTAGACCACTGAAGCTCGAGACCCGAAGAATTAAACACTCTAAACCATCTACAGTGGAAGCCGGAAAGTTGGAACATTATTAGCCTCATGCCCTTAAAGTAAAGTATCCGGAATCCCAGCACTAATCCTCCTAAATCCATGTTCCAACTTTCTGGGGTTCACTGTAATCTAAACAAACCCTACTTGGAGGCCCTTTTGACTTAGTAAGTAGGGTTAGTAAGGTGGGTTATGGGGGATTATAATAGGGTTTCTAGGGGATACTAAGTAGACTTACTAAGTCAAAAGGGCCTCCAGGTAAACCATCTAATCTAAGTAAACCCTAGACCCTCAGCCGTAGAGGGCAGCTTTACGTGTCGTCAGACTATTTGAGAAGCCCTTATGTGAACCTTCTGTAACACCATCATAAAGTCTTCCGAAGACTAGCCCAAACCCTAGACCCCCCCCAAAAAAATGTAGAAGATGTCGAACAAAGTTCTGCAAGTTCTATCCGAGGAGTACCAGCTGCGAGGGTTGGTACGTTCGGTCGAACAAGAGCTGCAGCGTCGAGAGGCCCGCTCCAGCCAGAGAGCGAGAGAGGGGTCTTCTATTGGTTTATAGGCTGGGTGGCTAATTTCGGATCCTAAATGGGCTGGATCGGAAATAAAGTCAGCTCAAAGATCTTGAAAGGGCGGGGTGCATGAAGTTTCTAGTTTGAAGGATCCGGCTGTTTGGGCTCTATGTCAGGATTCCGATTTCCTGACGCTCCCCGAAGCCCTTGCCACAGGCCTCCGGTTTCACCCCCCAAAAGCCACAGAGCTCTTGTGAATACCTCCGAGTGCCTAAAAGCCGCTCAAAGCCGCTTGACACCATAAACTAAACCCTAAACCCTAAACCCTGAACTCTAAACCTCCCCGAACCCTTCGGTACAAACCCCTGACTCGCAAACACCAGAAAACACGAGCACAGAGCACCCCGAAAACCGTTGAAGACCCTCTGCAAACCCTGATGGATCTTCATAAACTTCTCATAACCTATACCCTTACAATCCTTAACACTTTCGAAGATCCTGTTAAAAAACTTCCGCCGCCTCTTACCACAGACTCCCGTGGATGCGCTGTCGACCCCTGCCGGGCAAGGGCTTCTGGAGACCCTGCTGAAGGCGCGGTAGCCGAAACAGATGTAGAAAAGCCTCCCGGCTCATGACGGTTGTGCTAAAGTGGTGCAACGACAGTGGAGAGCATGGCATCATGAATTCTCGTGGCTCTTGGCCCAAAAACTAAGTCGGTAGGTTGTAACTTGTAACTAGTAACTAGTGTTGCTATTGGTATAGCCACGACTAGGGTACCTATATACCCCATGTCAACCTACATTATGCAAAGTCGCATGTTCTTTCACTCCGGGCCCTGACACTTTACTTTGCCACTTGTGCACTCCTTGCATTCAAACCCTGAAGCCTGCAAACCCAGTATAATGAAGCACAGATCCACTGGACCCTTTTCCCCGACTGCGGACCGCAAACCTCTAAACACATTCCGAAACCAAAACAAATAAAGCGTTCCTACAAGGAAACAGAAAAGTGCGGAAACCCCAAGCCCTAAACCCCAAACCCTAAACCCGAAACCCCAAACCCTAAGCCCTAAACCCCCTAAGCCCTAAACCCCAAACCCAGAACTAAACCCTAAACCCCAAGCCCAAAATAAACCCAAAGCCCTAAGCCCTAAACCCTTAACGCTAAACTCTGAACCTTAAGCCCTAAACCCCAAAACCCCCAAGCCCAAAACCCTAAACCCCAAGTCCAAAATAAACCCAAAGCCCTAAGCCTTTAACTCGAAAGCCTCAAGCCCTAAACCCGAAACCCTAGACCCTAAACCCTCAACCCTACACCCTAAACCCCTAAGCTAACCCTAAAGCCCGAAGCCCTAAACCCTAAACCCTCAACCCGAAACCCTAAACCCAAAAGCCCGAAGCCCTAAACCCTAAACAAAGTGCAAGCGACCAGGGAGTTCCTCCTGGCAGCCTCGCCGGGCCCGCCGGCAGCTCCTTGCGTCGAGCTGCGCCTCAGGCAGGGCTTCAGGTGTAGGGCCGAGGGTTTAGGGTTTTGGGCTTGGGGTTTTAGGGTTTTGGGCTGGGGTTTCAGGGTTTTGGGCTGGGGGTTTAGGGTTTTTGGGGTTTGGGGTTGAGGGTTTCGGGTTTGCGGTTTAGGGTGTAGGGCTTCTGGGGCTTTTGGGCTCAGGGTTTGCAACTTGTTTAGGGCTTAGGGCCTCCGGATGTAGGATAGTTCGGGTTTTGGGGTGTCTTAACTCTTCATTGGATGCTTTGGGAGATGGTTGACATGGAAACGACTTCGGATTTGAGGACGAGGTTCGTCTGCACTTTACTTGGACTTTCGGAGCCGAAAGCCTAAACCCTATATCCCAAACCCGAAACCCCGAACCCTTAAACCCCAAATCTCCGTTTGGCATAGGCTGGCTTAGGCTTAGTAGACTCGGGATCTCGAGCCGGCTGCCTGCACAGAGGCATGGCGTTTAGGGTTTCCTTTAAGGGGTTTCCCAGGTTAGTGTAGGGGTTTAGGGTTAGGGCGGTTAGGGGTTGCGAAATCTCGAACACCAAAGCGCTGAACTCTAAACCTGAATAGCCAAAACCCCAAAACTCTTAAACCTCAAAGCACCAAGATCTAAACCTGAAGCCCTGAACGCCCGAACTTCGGGCCTAACCCCTGCGAAAGTTCTGAAGCCATTTTCAATCGCTATACAGGTTTTCAGGGACCAAGCCGTAAGCCTTGAATCTCAAACCCTGCACCGGCAGCCCAAAGCGTATCTTTATAGAACCCATGCAGGAACATGTAAAGTACCTTCCAAGCACCTTACCCTAACATCTTTGTTATGAACCCCCCCCCCCCAAAAGCCCAAAATCCCAAAACCCTCACCCTAACCACGAAGCCTCACAAGACCCTTGTAAAGCTCTGAAAAGCCCCTAAGGAGCGCTTAGAAGAGCCCTGAAAAAAGCTCTAAACCCTAATCCCAAAGCCATAAACGAGCCCTCAAATGAGCCCCCCCAAGGCGGCCTACGAGAACGCCTTCGAGGAATCCCGGAGACGTCTCCTCCTGCGACACTGGAATGCGCAGACCTTGGTTGAGGGGTTTAGGATGGTTTAGGGTTCAGGGTTTTCAGGAGGGTCTTCGAGGGGTGAATATGAGCTTGTGTTCCGGGATGCTGTAGGGCTCAAGGGGTTTTTGAGGGTTCTATGATGCTTTTCTAGTCTTTTTAGAAGGTTTTGCAGGGCTATACGAGGGTCCTGTAAGTGTTCAAAAACGGTTCTTTCCGTTTCCGGATGAAGTGGTTGGCGTTAAGGGCTTTAGAATGAAGGGGCGTAGGGTTTGGGGTGTGAGGGTTTTAGGGTTCGTGGGTGTGTAGGGTTTGGGATTTGGGTTTGGAGTTCTTCTTGGCTGCTCCTGTCTTCTTACCGTGTGCATGTGCAGACACACTCCGACGCGAATCTTGTCAATCTCACAGGGAAACTTCTGAAGATCCCCATGATTTCACGTATGCAGAACCCCAGTTTAGGATTCTCGGAGCGTAGCCATTGTTCACGCCTCCGATTCCCAGAGCAGTGCTGCACACTGGGTTTAGGGTGGTTTAGGCTTCAGATCTCCCTTAGAAAAAGCGTCAAGTACACACATTTGCCAGGTGAGTTCTATCTGAAGACGTGTTCTATGCGGATCGCAACGTGCAGATCCATCTGTTGATTTGGAAGGATTAGATAAGGCAGAGTGCCTGAGGTCTTGTGTAACCACAGTTTGAAGAGACGGTGGACATTCGCCGCGCATGTAAACTTTCAATCCCTGAAATGAAGCTGCCAGCCCAAAAAGCCGCAGCATCTGTAAGTCTATAGGGCTACAAAAAGGTCTATTATAAGGATTCTGATATCGGGGCCTAAATAATTACCTATACTGTTTTGGGGGAGCTTCAACAGACGCCTTCCCCGAGACCCCTCTGGACGCGGTGGCAAGCCCATCTTCTCGAGTGCTGCTGGAGGCCCTGCTGCAGGCACCCACGAGGGTTTTAGAGCTCATGAGATCCGTGGTGGGGTCGCGCCTTTGGGCGTTCGTGGGGCTTCGGGGCTTTAGGGCCTAGCGGTTTCATGCCGCTAGGGGTTTGGGGGTTCCGCGACTTAGATTGCGAGTTCGGTTTGCTTTCTATCCTGGAAACATGCGGGATCTGGCTTTCTGAGGATCGCAAAACGGACCTTTTTTCCAAGAGGGTCTTGTCCCAAAGGGTCCAAGTAATAGTACAGTATACACTTTTGGGGCCCGACTATCTACTAAGTACCTACTACATTGATACTTGGACCCTTCGTGGTTTGCGCTTGTCTTCGTGGAGTCAGAGGTGGCTTTTGGCATTGAAGAATTCAATGTCGGTGGTGTGAGATTTAGGGAGCTGACGTTCCAAGCCCCAGTGACACAACACATTGCGGCTTCGTCATTGGGTGTCGTGCAGAACTACGCAAGCTGCTACTTCTAGGAGTGTTTCGAGTTGACAAGAAGTTGTGGTCCCCACGGTTCCGCTGCTAATGTAGGAACCTGATTAAGAAACCCTGGCCTTATAACCCACGAAATAGTAGGATTCATATAAGGAACCCTAAGAAAGGCACAAGGTTTCTTAATCAGGTTCCTACATTACCCTAGTTTTAAGATTGCATGAACGGAGGGCCAAAACCAGGGCCTGCGCGAATGCACAACATCCTGCATGCCCCCATGAGGATGTAAAATTTAAGTTAAGGGGTCGCGGGGAAGTGGTCATTGCAAGATTTTGGGTATCAACCTAAATCCGTTCTGGTTACGAGGGTAGCTTTGAATATCTTCCCAATCCCATGCCCAGGACGTACTCACCCCGCCTTCTCAGCGAGACCTCAAAACTCTAAAGCGGAAGTCTCGTCGACACCTCCGAATTGTGGCCATGATGCGGCAGGCATGCTTAGATTGTTGTGTGTCAAGGGGAGCGAAGCATCAACAGCGCAACACAGTTCAGGGTCAGCTCGAGTCGAGGTTTAACATGATCTCTAATATGGGAGTTGCCGAAAATAGGGGACCCTAATATAGTACCCTAAATAGTAGGATCCTTATTATAGGGACCCCAAAATAAGGTACCCCTAATTTTCGGAAACTCCCATATTAGATCTTTCCAAAGAGGCTGGATGTTTTGGTTAGGGTGCAGAGCTTCAGTCGGTGCTGATAGGAGGTTTTAGGGTTCAGTGCTCATGTCTGCAGACTCCTGTGGACGTGCTGGCGACTCCCAATGGGCGAGTCTTGCTGGAGGCCTTGCTGCAGGCAGGCATGACTGAGAGGGACCGGGTTGAAATCCTGTCCCCCAAACCCAAACCCTAAACACCCTAAACCCTTAAACCTAAAACTTAAAACCATAAAACCCAAACATCCTAAAGCCTTAAACTCTAAACCTAAAACCATAAAGCCCAAGCACCCTAATACCTTAAACTCTAAACCTAAACCCACAAGCCGGTAGCTTCGAGGCCTTGTATTTTCGTCAATTCTGGATTGTTACGGTGAAGGCAGTGGCCCAGGTTTAGCGTGGCAGAGAAGTCTCCTGACTAGCAATGGCTATGATGTTGCGACATTGGAGGGGGGGATAATTGGGGTGTTTTTGGCACAGAGTTGGTGGAGGCAAAGGGCGTGTCCCCAGAGAGCCATTGGTCCTGAATTCTGAAGTATGGGTTCTATCTCAACTCAGAAACAGTATCCCTTTATGAAGCAAGGTATAAGCTCGAGTTATTCGGTTTTGGGGTCTGTTGGGAAGACAGGCACGATCCCAAAGCCTTAATCCTTCAACCCTAAATTCCCTGAGCCCGCAGAAGTGTTGTCACCCTTCTCCAGCCCCGTGATGGCCCTAAGCGCGAAACTCAAAAGCCGAAAGCGCCACTGAATACTAACAAGAAATGCTGGGTCTAGGGTTTGCGGGTTTAGGGTCAACGATGTCGGGTCTATGGTTTTAGGTTTAGCGGTTGGGGTTTATCATCCTGTGTCGAACGAGAACTAGCACCATATGGCCGCGCAGACTCCCGTGGACACTCTGGCGACGCCTTCCTACGGGCAAACGTTCCTTGAGTCTTTGCTGAAGGCGACATGATCCGCGGGGTCTTCCAAGCCCCTAAACTATAAACACTTGAACCCTGAAGTCCGCGACTTTAGCACCGAAGCTCTCGATCTCGAATTCTGAACCAAAACCCCTTGAAACTCAATGACCCCAACGTAAAAACCTAGATTCCCAGAGAGCCCAATACCCCTTAATTAAGGAATATGGCTTAAATTATAGAGGCTTCATATTATGATTTAAGCTATATTCCTTAATTAAGGGGTATTGGGCTCTCTGGGAAACTGCAAATCCTGAACCCTAAACTCTAAGGAGGACTTTTTCCTTGTTTTGAGGCGTAGGGCTGACGTAAAAGCCTAGACGAACCCCACTTGGAGGATCGTGGGACTTAGTAAGTAAGCTTATAAGTACCTTAATTGGGGTTATAAGTAGTTATAAGTATAGTTACCCTAATTATAACCCTATTTACTAAGTCCCATGACCCTTTAAGCAAGACCTTGAAAGCCCCAATCTCACAAGCCCTGGAGCCTTGAAGCCCCATGAAGCGCGTCCAAAGCGTGCCCACTCCAACCATGCAGCCTTTAGACCTTAAGGGCGGACTCGCCAAGCCGAAGCCCTAAACCTTGCAGCTTCTAAAACCTTGACTCCGTAGTTTAGGGTTAGGGTTTAGGGTTTAGGGATTAGGGTTTAGGGTTTGGGGTTTAGGGTCTTAAACGGTGCAATCTGGCAATGGCGGGCACAACATCAGAGTTTGTGCAAGACCTTGTCTGCATCGAGAAGTGGCTTTCCAATCCTGCTCGCATGAACAAGCTCGCGCTTTTGCTTGAGAAGTGGCGCACAGAAGGGGAAGGCTTCCAAAGCAGCTTGGCACAACCTTTTTCATGAAAAGGAGGTTCTTCATCCCGAACTTTCCGGAGTCGGCCACTGGATTTGAGGGGTTTGCTTGGCGCGGCTCGCCCCAAACACTGTCTGTCGTGGACACGGATCTCCCTTTTCCAACGAGGACAGTGCTCATCGCCTCATCGAGTCGTTGGCTGTCATGTCACGTTTCCCCTCGGAGCCACAGGATCTGGCAGGTTTCAGACTGGACCTCGCGGAACCCTAAACCCGAAACCTTAAGCCTAAGCCCTTGACCTTTCTCTTAGCGGGCTTTTTGAGCTTCTGGGTGCTCTGCAGCTTTGACTGTCTGGTTCTTAGCAGGGAATGGGGGAATGGATCCTTATAGTAGTCCCGATATAATCCCCAATAATCGTCCCCAGTATCCATTCCCCCATTCCCTACTAAGAACCAGACAATTGAGACCTGTGTGGCTGTGATCCGGTTTTGAAACGAAGGCTGAACACAGATATACCCAAAAGTGTAGTATGGAGACCTCAAGAATCAGTAGTAACTTTCCCCTTATTCTTTTGCTTCTTATATACTTGTATTATACTTCGACTTCTTCGGCCCCTGCTCTTGCCGCAGACCTTAAATTCAAAACTCTGAAGCCCTACAAGCTCCTACAAATCCCAAAGCTTCAACGACCCCAAAACGGTTGAAGTACCCTAAACCCTAAACCCTAAACCCCTAAATCCCTAAACCCCTAAACCCTAAAACCCTAAACCCCAAACCCTAAGGAACCCTAACCCTTAAACCCTAAGCCCTAAACCACAAACCCTAAGGAACCCCTAAACCCCTAAGGAACCCTAAACCCCTGAAAAGAGGGCACTCCGCCCGGCAGCCTTGCCGGGCCCATCGTCGGGTCCCTCCGCCGTGCGCAGTCTCAGGCCGGGTACCCTAGGCTTCATAGATGGGTGGTTGTCAAAATTAGGGGTACCTTAAAGGGATCTTTAAGGGTTCCTCAAAGGGATCTATCTGGGTTCTATAAAGGGTTTAGGGTTTAGAGTTTCCGAAAATTAGGGGTACCTTATTTTGGGGTCCTTATACTAAGGATCCTACTAGTTAGGGTGCTATATTGGGGTCCCCTATTTTCGGCATAGATGGGTGGTTGTCAAAATTAGGGTCCCTTTTTGGGTACCCTAAATAATAGGTGCCGTACTATAATAGAGACCCAAAAAGGGACCCTAATATTGACAACCACCCAGATGGATTTAAGGGTTTATGGGTTTAGGCTTTAGGGATTGGGTTTTTGGGTTTTAGGGTTTTAGGGTTTTAGGGTTTAGGCTTTAGGGATTGGGTGATTGGGTTTTAGGGTTTTAGGGTTTTAGGGTTTAGGGTTTAGGGATTAGGGTTTTAGGGTTTGGGGTTTAGGCTTTAGGGTTTAGGGTTTTGGGGTTTAGGGTTTTAGGGCGGTTTATACGGGACTGGGGCTTGGCTACGGGGAATTTTTGTGCAGCCTTGAGGCTCAAAGCTTCGAGCTACTAGAAACTCTAAGCCCTGAACCCACAAGGGCTCCCATAAAGGTTGCTACAAGGGCTTTTGGGGTTTAGGATTTCAGACGGTTAGAAGGTTACAGGACCTCGGGCTCGATTAGGATTTAGGGTTGTAGGGTTTCAGGTTTCTGCTTTGCTTGACCGCTGTGCTTTGCAAAAGACCTGCAAGGGTTCTTGATGGATCTCAGGTTAATTCTGAAGGGTTTCCAGTAGGAGCCAGCAGTTGCCAGACCCCCTAAACCCTAAACCCTAAACCCTAAACCGCCTGCATTTGCCAGACCCTAAACCCTAAAATTCGCAATTGGAAAGGGAGCTCGCTGGGTCTCGTATAGTCTTTCATGGCAGCTTTGCAGAAGTTCCCATTACCTGGCCCAGCTTGGGTTTCAAGAAACTTCGAGGTATGAAGTAGGGCTTTGGGCTTAGGGTTCAGGGTTTCAAGAAACTTCGAAGTCAGGGCCTTGGGCTTCGAATTGAAAAGCTTGGGCACCAGGTTCTGAGGCTTGGGACTTAGTGCAATAAAGTGCAGCATGGTGCAGCTCTGGGAAACTTACTGACAAAAGCCCCCCTACGACCCCAAACCACACCACATCTACAACCATAATCCTTACAGCCTCACAAAATTTCGTCAAACCATGAAAAGCCAATTGAAAAGCCTATAGAGCCTCTCAAAATCAGTAAACAGTCTTCTGAAAACGGCGCTTCGGCCCTATGAATCCTTCTTGAGACTCTGTAAAGCCCTCTTGGAACCCATGCCCTTGAAGGACTGTGATGAAACATAAAGCAGTCCTTACAGTACTGCAGAAGCTTTGGTAGGGACCTTATAAAGCCACCTGAAAACGTAAAACCCCTTGAATGATGGAATGACTCACGCATCTCTCGCTGTACAGGCCGCACTCGCTGCGATGCTCGGATTTCCCACCATCCCGCGTTGGAGCACACAGCAGGATTTCGAGCGAGAACGGTTTATGGGGGGTGAGGGGTTCTATTGGTTTCAGAGCTTCAGGGTTTTTAGGGCTGAGGCTTGGGGTTTCAGGCTTCGAGGGTAGTCCAGGGCTTGCGGTCCTTGCTTCTTCTCTTCCCTAGCACAGGCTTGATCCCTTGTTGCGCTATTCGGGTTCCGGATGTAGGTTGCTCAGAGACACCCCTAAACCCCTCCAGCCGTAATGGTTTGAGCACCACAGCTCTGAAAAAAACAACGCTGACCTCTGGGCCCTGGACTTCCCAGAACCGCTGATATGACTTTGTAACCTTCATACATAGAATTTATGGTGCCCTTAAGGGAGTAGCCTTGAAAGGCTGAAAGGTATCCCTGAAAGTTCGACCCTAAAACCCAAAACCCTAAACCCTAAAGGCTGCATAAAGAGCTCGCCTCAACTGAGGCTTTCGAACCCGCGGATCGAAAAGGGGCCCTTAAACAAAAAAAAACTTAAAGGCTGAAAGGCATCCCTGAACCTTCGAACGGGAGGATGCTGACATCCAGACCGTTCAGGAGGCCGGGATCCAGACGATGCAGGAGAGAGCCGTTTTTTGTTTTACAAGGGCTACTGGGTTTTGGGTGTAAGATTTTAGGGTTATAAGGGTTGTTAGAAGCGGCACTATTTCGGGTTCCTTTTTCAGGGAGAACTGCAGGGTTACTATCAGGCTTATCAGGAAACATGCCGGTTGCGGTAAGGGCTACTTACAAGGGGTACTATAGTACTACAAGGGGTATTAGCAAGGGTATAAGGAGTGTCACAATGGACGCTCTACGACCAGGGGTACTACGAAAAGGGCGGGTACTGGAAAGGGGGGTATTATGAAGGGTACTGTAAGGGGTACTACAAGGGGTGCTGCAAGGGCTACAAAGAGGGGTACTGTTAGGGTATTGTAACGGGTACTACGACGGGTATTGTACGGGTACTGCAGGGGATGCTATGAGGGGTCCTGTAAGGCTTACCACTGTAAGGGGTACTATGAGGGTCATTAGTCAGGAGTCAGGACGCAACGATCCAAGTAGGCCATGCGGTAGGAAGTCGATTTATGGTTTAGGACTTTCGGGGTCTAGACAGTTTTTGGGTTTCTCCTTAACAGTAGAGAAAGTATCCTTAAACCCCTTTGGGGGACTATAATCCCCATATACCCTCAGAGGTTAACCTCGGGTCCCCAGGAAGCCGGACAAGGAAGTTTGATGCAGAAACTCATAGGGGTCCAAAGCCATACTGTTGATGATATAAATCCTGCATTACCCAGAATGAGGAATGTACCAGAGTTCCCATAGTCTAGGGTCATTAAGGTAATGCAGGATTTATATCATCAGCCCTTAGTAAGGACTGTAACAAGAATCAGGCATCCGGGGTTTGAATCAGGTGCTTCTTGGTCAGGTTTCTCAACCCGTAAAGCCATCAGAATTAGTTTGTTCAATACACCAGACATCCCCTCAATCCGCAACCTTCTGCCCTAATCGCGAAACTGCATATCGAAGCCCTTGTGGGGAACCCGTGCTGAAGCTTTTTTGAACCGTTTTTTACAGCACCAGAAGCAGCTCGAACGCGCTACCTAAAGGTTCCAAGTACCAAGCACTGTACTCAGACTGCTTTGTGGCACCTGAAGTCGTCGCAGTCAGGTACTTGGACCCTTAGAAATGTCTCAGAAAGGTTTGGGAAACCTCCTACTCCCTACACCCTAAACATGCCTAAGCCCTAAACCCTAAACCCTGCACCCTAAACCCTAAACCCTAAGCCGCATTAGGGTTCAGGGTTTCAGAAAGAAGGATGTCAAGATCCAGACCATGGCCTCCGACTTGCCCGAGCAGGTCTGACAAAGGGCTTGGGGGTTCTGTGGGGGTTTTGGGGCTTGAGGATTAGGGGTTTGCCATGGGCAGTTCATGGAAGCTTCGAGGAATTCTGATGGAAGCTGAAAGTTTATTTTTCCTATTTGGTCAGGTTTCAAGGATGTTATAGTTATATCAGGGTCAATGTTAGAGAGATCCTATTGACTTCTTGTGGTTGGGGGTTACCAATGGTTCGAAGCAATCTAAGAAGCCTACACCCTAAACCCCAAAACCCAAAACCCTAAACCCCAAAACCCCAAAAACCCCAAAACCCCAAAACCCCAAAACCCCAACACCCTAAACCCCAAAACCCTAAACCCCAAAACCCTAAACCCCTAAGCCCTTTTTCCTTCCTTCCTCAACGGGAGCCAGATGTACAATGACCTTGGGAACAACCAGCAGGAGCCATTGGAGCGGTCCGGGCTTTCTAATTGCTTTAGGACCCTTAATGATAATAATTATGGGGTTCCCTTAAAGGGTTCCTTAAAAGGGATACAATAAGGCAATAAGGGCAAAATAGGGTTCTGTAGTATAGGCGCTTAAATGAGTGCCTATACTATTTTGGGGGCTCCGTATTATGATTACAGTATATTGCACCTGTCTTTGCAGCTTCCCCAGCTTCTCTGTCATCTGCACTGTCATCCTCCCGAGCCTTGCAGCCTAGATCCGAAACCCTTATCACCATCACTCTCGCCATCATCACCGTCAGTTCAGTACCATAGACGAGCATTGCAGCGATCATGATCATCAACACCACCTTCGTCATACTCGTGATCGTCGCCGTCACCCGCATCATCATCACCGCCCACCTCCACAACCACGTTGCCAGCCCCATCCCGATCCCGATGCTCGTCCCCATCCTGATTTTTATCCCCATCGCCGGCATCATTATGATCAGCATAGCCTGCTTCATCACCTTAGTATCTTTGGCTTCATGCTCCTCCTCCTCCTCCCTCCCCTTCACTGTAGTCTTCCGTTTTAGTCTCAGCGGAACATAATCGGCATCTTCTTCCATCCTATTTCTTGTCACTATATTGGAGTAGTGCAGGAGTAGAATTTGGTCAAGTGCAGCAATGACTGTTTCTGCGGAATTTTTTGAATGACGAGCACAGACGCCATTGCGGTGGTGGCGCTAATGGCCATCGTCGCTGGCGACGACGAGAACTATAACTACGAGTACAACTACTGGTGAAGACTTGTTGTGCTACTGCTTTTGCTCCCGTGGCGACGACCATGGCGACGACAAGGACTGCTAGTGCTGCGATTGCTTCTGGTTTTGTTACTACTGCGACTGCCCTATAATATGGCTGTGTTTACATGATCCCTACTGCTGCTGTGGCTGTACTACCCTGGCCCTTCTACTTGCGCGCCTCATTCCCGTAGTGTTCATGTTACTACCGTACTGTCATGGCAGTACTGCAACGAGCAACACATCAGGAACACTGAACTCGTGCTGAAATGCTGTCACCACTACCTGGAGAAGCACTGCCCGTTCTGCGTGTGCTACTGACCATTACAGCAGTCAGTGATAACCGCCACAGTACGATTTCAAGCTTGAAAAGCGCCAGTACGAGACAACAACAGAATTCAGGACCGTTGCATGACGCAGCGGCTTCGTGCTTCGTGCAGAGTAGGGGGAATACCAGAAACCCAACTCAAGCCCCAAACCCTGAATGCATAAATCCCCAGGCCTGGAGCCGAAAACTCTTAATTTGCACATTATAAAAGCCGCAAGCTTCAAAACGCCCCAGCGACCCAAACTCCCTACACTGAACCCAGACATTTCCTCCTTGGTTCTTAGTCGGGTATTGGGGAAGGGATCTGTATGATCGTCCCTTAAGCTCCCTTCTGGTAGTCACTGGTAGTCCCTATAACCCATCCCCCTCATTCCCTACTAAGCACCGGGGAGTTTCAATACCCTTCAAACAGATGGGCTCCTCTGAGTTTTGCAGCAAAGGTTTGAGTCATCGGACTTGCGCCAAACTAATCTAAGCCCCTAAGCTTTAAACCCAAAGGTCCACATCTCTGAATCATTGAACCGATGTATACCGGCCGGTAAATTAACGCTTCCACACCCCTCAAATTTACACCGAACCATTCATCCTTCGTCCTGCCCCAAGCCCTGCTTCTACTGAGCCCTAAACCGGTTTAGGGTTTAGGGTTTAGTGTTTAGGGCCCCTAAACCCCTAAGAAAACCCCAAAACCCTAAACCATTTGTCCTTTTTCAAAGGTGCCTTTGGAGCGCCCTCGAGAAGCTGATTGGGAGCACACGGAGGCCGCCGGGAAGACTTCCGGGTGGGTCGGCTGCCGCAGGGTTTGGGGTTTAGGGTTTAGGGTTCTGCCCCCTCTTTGTAACAGGTCGATGACATCTATGATATGATCATATATAGCTCTTAACATGACTTCAAATACAGACTATTGCAGTGTGCAGTGCCCAAGGTTTAAGTTTTTAGTTTCTGAGGATTTCTCTATGAGGAAGGTCTTGGAGGTTAACCCTTAAAGAAAAGCCCAAAACCCAAGACCCTAAACTAGGTTCCTGAGTACTGCCCTTTCGCCCTTTTTAGTTTAGGGTCCCTATTAGAAACCAAATAGTAGGAAAAAGGGTACCCTTATTATAAAGGGGTTACTCAGGAACCTAGTAAAACAAGCCTTACCCCCTAAACCCTTAACAACCTGCACCCTAAACGATGCGGTGCTTGATCAGACTCTCTAAGTTTGCTGTATGGTGTTTGGTAGCCATAATGTCCACTAGGGCTTATAGGGTCATAAAGGGTTCAAAACTGTTTCCGATTCTTGAAGAGTTTACATCTAAATTGTTCGTCGAGTTTGATAAAGACAACTACGTCCGGTTTTGACAAGCCCGCTATATATGTCTTCGGGACGCTGCAGGCCTTTTAGCTTCAGGACCCGAAGCCCCCAACCCCAAACCCTGAAGCCTTACAGAACCTAATAGAACCATATAAGACTCCTTTAGATGCCCTTCGAAATCGTGTAGAACCCGCAAGGAAGGGTTTAGCTTGTAGCCAACGTGTTGAGGCGCTTTTGCCTTTTTGTTTCATTTTGGAGGGCAGGGTTGTAGGTGTATTTTGTTTGAGACGGTTTGAGTTTATTTTCCAGGTTTCAGGGGTTGGTGTTTGTTTGCTTTTTGAATGAAACATGAATCGTGAGGTCACTAGGGCTTGAGGGGTTAAGGTTTTGGGCTTGTTTGAGGGATATCGGCGCAAGGTGGCTAGTGCTTGCATCCACACTGGTCGCCCCAGTGGCTTCTTAACAGCCCATACCCAGAGAGCCCAATACCCCTTAATTCAGGAATATAGCTTAAATCATAATATGAAGCCCTATGTTATTTAAACCCTCCAGACCACCATACATGCCCAGTCTGCATTTCATTCCCGTTTTCATGTTCATGTGAGTCTCCATCAGTGGAAATATCTCCCAAATCCAATATGATCCCTGTAGCCCCACTGCTTTTCATTTGTCATTTTCTTTTCCACATGATTCGCCATAGTAAATAGCACGAACTGCTGCAAGGAGTTTAACTTTTTGTGACAACTGAAGGGCCGAAGCAGTTTCCAGTCTCATTGTTGAAGAGTCTTTGTATAGTTATTGTATAGGGTACTTTGAATAGACCTTAAAATTCCATATTAGCACTTCTGCACGCTTGTACATGATGGTTGTAACATGCCGAGGCCCCAGGCTGCATCATGTCGATCACTCTGCATGTAAACCTGCTGAGTGGCAGGAGAGTTTCTCTCGAAACTGGTTTGGATATCAATGTTGGCACCTTCAAGAAACGCGCACAGAGCGCTCTATCATTCGGCAGGGGAAGACTTATTCAATCCTGCGGATCACTGTTAGATGAAGCAAGGACCATCCGAGAATGTGGATTGCAGAATGATGATGCTCTAATCCTGCAGACGCAGCCAGTGATCATAATGGCTACTCTAAGCCCACGCGGTTCCGGGGCCGCTGCATTTGCTGCAATCTTGGGCGACGGATCCGTGAGCTGGGGTTATACAGACTGTGGTGGTGACAGCAGTGCAGTGCAAGATCGACTGAGGAACGTGCAGCAGGTTCAAGGTTCTCAGCGCTCTTTTGCAGCCATCCTTGCTGATGGATCCGTGGTGACGTGGGGACGTGCTTTTTATGGTAGTGATAGCCGTGCCGTGCAAGATCAACTGAGGAATGTGCAGCAGATTCAAGTCTCCCTTGACGCTTTTGCAGCCATCCTTGCAGATGGATCTGTGGTGACCTGGGGCCATGCTGATTGCGGTGGCGACAGCAGTGCTGTGCGAGATCAACTAAGGAATGTGCAGCAGATTCAAGCCTCTCATGGCGCATTTGCTGCCATTCTTGCTGATGGATCCGCCGTGACCTGGGGCAATGCCACTTTTGGTGGCGACAGCAGTGCCGTGCAAGATCAACTGAGGAACGTGCAGCAGATTCAGGCAAGTGCGCGCGCTTTTGCAGCCATCATTGCCAACGGGTTCGTGGTGACCTGGGGTGATGCTAGCTTTGGTGGTGACAGCAGTGCCGTGCAAGATCAACTCAGGAATGTGCAGCAGATTCAAGCCTCTGTTGGCGCTTTTGCCGCCATTCTTGCCAATGCATCTTTAGTGACCTGGGGCCATCGTGGCTGTGGTGGTGACTCTAGTTGTGAGTGTAGGACGAGGATGTTGATGCCCTAAACCCCTAGCCATGAACAAGGGGACTTTGGAAATCCCACAATAGGGCCGTGTAAAGTGGAGGGTATAGGGTTATAGCACGAGCACTAGTAGTACTAACAGTAATCGTAATCATAATACTACTCGTAATAGTATTAGAAATAGTTCCAGTAATAGTAATAGTAATCGTAATAGTAACAGTAACAGTAGCAGCAACAGTAATAGCGATAGTACAAAGTATTCCGTGCCGAGCAGCTCGTGGAGGCTTAATTAAGGGGTACTGGGCTCTGTGGGTATGTCCAAAATGACGCTGGACGAACGGCTGCCAAGGCGCTACCACACCCGGAACCCTCAACCCGAAGCTTCAAACCGTTCAAAACCCTCAGCTTGAAGCTCAAGCCCCAAAGCCACAAAAGAAGCAAAGGCACCGAAGACCCAACACCTAAACGCAAAAGCCCTTATCCCTGAAGCCCTAAAATCCCAAGAGCCATTGCTGCAGGCCTTCAGGCGGAGAAGAGCGGAACATGCAAAGGCTTGCCGGTTGGGTTCCGGGTTTCGGTCGAAAGGCTCTTTATGGGTTTGGGGCCTAGCAAAGAGAAAGTGCGGGATGATGAGATAGTTGACCTTCTGAACTCCCCAGAGAGCCCAATACCCCTTAATTAAGGAATATAGCTTAAATCATAATATGAAGCCCTATATAATTTAAGCCATATTCCTTAATTAAGGGGTATTGGGCTCTCTGGGTCGGAGACTCGGAGATCCTGCTTGGGGCTTAGGATATGTTCAATCCAGTCAAAACAGCACTGGAACACTGCATAAACCGTGGTAGCCTTAGCACACTCCGCAGAGCCTCAGATGCATAACACCCCCGTAGAATCCGATTTTCAACGTCGTATATGGTTCTCATACTCGGCTCTATGGCGTCTGTCGCGTGCGTCTTGTTACTTGACAGTGACTATGAGGACATCCAGCTTCTCGGGACAGTAATCCTACTATAATCTAAGGAAAATTCCTTAGTTAAGGGATATAGGAGTCTCTGGAATGGAGATCGTCTCCTCAGCATCACGGTTTAGGTTTTGGAGTTAATGAAGAGCATAGGGTTTAGGAAGCTGTAGTTCGCACATCTGTGAGATCTGATCCTGTTAACTAAGCCCCATGGGGCATTTAGGCGAAGTCCATAAATCTACTAAACCATACTAAACCCTTAACCATCCCTAAACCCCAAACCCTAAAGCCTTATAAACCCTAAACCCTAAATCTTAAACCCGTCAACCCCTAAACCCCTAAACCGTAAACCCCTAAACCCTAAACCCCTAAGCCGTAAAGCCTAAACCCTTCGAGGCCATGAGAGAAGCCGAGGCCAGGGGAGAGGACTTGACCGGACCGTTGTTCTTTAGATGCTGTTGTGTTACTACTTTGTGTTTAGGGTTTCCGTTGTTTGACTACTTCGTGTTTCGGGGTTTCCGTTGTTGTACTACTTTGTGTTTAGGGTTTAGGGCTTAGGGTTTAGGGTGAGCATGTTTTGCTGTTGGCTTCCGTGGTTTGGGGGTTTAGTGATTTGAAGCTTAGGGTTCAGTGGCTTGGGCTTCAGGGTTTTGGGGGTGAAGGTTTTGCAATTTGGGGATTGAGGCCCGAACGTGGCTCGAAGGAGGGTTCCGGTTGCTTCAACCACCTTCAGATTTACGGTTCAGCATTTGGAATGTGGGCTTAGCTTTGGGTTTTCTGGCTTTCGCCTTAGGGTTTGCGATTTCGGGTGTGGAGCTTTGCGCCAGGGGGCTTGGAGTTTGGACTGTCGACGCAATTTGGAGTTCTGGTTTGGGGTGAATTCTTCCTAACGCACTTTTCCAGCTCGTCTTTCGGGTTTCTTACCAAATACAGGTGGGAGAGAGAGAGAGAGAGAGGTCGTTTTCCAATATGAACCCCTCAACTGACTGTGATGCCCATGCATGTACCAGGGCAGGACTCTTCTGGATGCCTCCCCGTTGATTGTTACCTATCGGTTGAGTCAGTCTGTTTGTAGTCTTAAAGCCCGGAAGAGAGTCGCAAGCCCACACAAAAGCCACACGATGTTGCCCTCCCCCCAAAAAAATGATGATCGTTCCAATTCTCTTTCACCACATGCTGTCTGCGCACTCTTGACTGTGACTATGTCATTCGGCATTGTACACTACTTGTTTACTAGACAATCGGGGGGAAGCAACACAAGACTTCGTGAAAATTCAAATGTAATGAACGATGCATTGTCGACCGAAACACAATAAATCCAATACTCTAAATCCTGCCATTTCGGTCGAAACAATCATCATAACTTTCACTCCCCTCTAAGAGCCAGTTAAAATACTGGCGGGCCTTAGAGCCCGCGGGGCCTAACTCGCCCCTTATGCCTGGGAGAAGAAGAAGAGAGAGACAGAGAGAGAGACGGAGAGACACATACGTATACATACATAGCATATATATATATGTAGATTATGCAAACTCACACTCTCTCTCTCTCTCTTTCCCGTTCTGTTTCCATATATATATATATGTATATATGCGGTAGCGGTAGAAACTTCTTGTGTTTTGCAGTTCAGAGGTTTCGCGCCGTCAAACCCAAGTGCGTTTCACCAAAGCCTCAGGCTTGAGATCCGACAAAAGCACAAAGCAACCTACCACAACACTGGGGATTTAGGTTTTAGGATTAGTACAAGAACCGTGAGGGTTCCTTTAAAGGCTTCATTTCAGGGTTCCTTCAAGGGAGTACTGTTGCTTGAGGTTCAGGGTTTCCTAAATCCCGGGTATTGGTCGTCAATCCTTTGCAACCAGGTGCCATCGGGGCCTTAACATTCGAGGAGGGTTTTTGAGGGCAAAGCCCAGATTGTACTGTTATTGGTTATTCAGTCTTCATGCTTCGAAGCTTACAAAGCTGTTGAAGGGCCCTTATAAGACCCTTACGAAGCCTTGTTTAGCCCACGCAGCACCCTCATCCCAAACCCTGCTATCAAGGGATGTGCAAGTAGTAGGTTATTACTGGGTTATGGGCTATAGGTGCGCAGGTCCCTTTTGCCTCCAACTGGATGTTAAACTCCAAACAGGCAGACTGATGAACCCCCAGACTGAAGGAACACCTAAGGCGACCTAAGGCTCAATTCAATGGTTCAGGTTTTGAGGTGTTTAGGGTTTAGGGTTCCTGAGACCCGAAAGGACATGAGGCAGAGGAGACAGAAAGTGGCGGAGGTGTCCATTCAGGAGGCTGCCCCCGATTTTCGGAGTCTCGGGTTATTTATGGGGGGTCCTTCAGGGGCTTTCAAAAGGGCTCACAGTGGGAAGGGTTGGTTGGGCAATAGGGGTCGGAATAATTAGTGAAGGTATGCCCTTAGCGTTTCTTTCTTACTATAGAGTATATCCCCAAAGCCCTCTTCTAACTGTTCAAACGACCCTTTATTCGATTTCTGGGGTATGGAGGCTTCAGGCTCGCACCTTCAGCGATTTTACGGAACAGGGTTCGATGTGCTTTTGTTGTTCTGACACACTACTTGAAGGGGCAGGAGACTTAGTAAGTTGGCTAGGTTATAATTAGGGTAACTCCATTTAGGGCACTTCTCTACTTATAACCTACTTACTAAGTCCCCTGCCCCTTCAAGCCCTCAAGGGCTTGGGAGGGCCTGTCGTCAAGTCGTGTGACACACTAATATAGGGGCCTAGATAATAATTATGGGGTTCCTTTAAAGGGTTCTTTAAAAGGGATACAATAAGGGTTCTAAAATAGGGTTCTGTAGTATAGGCGCTTAAATGAGTGCCTATACTATTTTGGGGCCTCCCTATTATAATTATAGTATAATGCACCTGTCTTTGCAGCTTCCCCAGCTTCCTTATTGTAACTATAGTATAATGGGCCCCCTTACCCTAGTCTAAATAGTGAGTAAGGCCCCTATATTATCTTCGAGTGCATCGTGTTGCTTCGGCTCAGAGTTCATGTGGGTAGTATAGGGGTCTAAATGACTAGCAATACTATTTTGGGGGTTCCTTATTTGAATTATAGTGTAATGGACCCCAAAGCCCTATTCTACTTATGAAGGCCCCTGTAGTAGTTCTCTGAACTAGGCTCCTTTGTACCTGTTTATAAGGATGCCATCTCCTTTTGGGTTCCTAAAAGAGGACCCACAGTTACAGAACTACCCATCTGCATCGTCTTGTGGCGACTAGCTGTCACCATGGCAGGCCCTTCGATTTCAGATCCTGCCCCGCCCCTCCGTCTGAGGCCTCCAAACCGACTGTTCTTACCGAACGCATTCAACAAACAAGTGCCCAGAGAGCCCAATACCCCTTAACTAAGGAATATAGCTTAAATTATTTAGGGCTTCATATTATGATTTAAGCTATATTCCTTAATTAAGGGGTATTGGGCTCTCTGGGTGTAGCAGCTAGGATCGCAATGACAAGGCTTGAGCGGCCTTTGTCCACTCCCTCCCCTCATACTCCCGGTGTGCCTCCTGCGTGGCACAAACAGTACTTAGAGGCCCAGGGGACTTAGTAAGTAGGTTATAAGTAGGGTTATAAGTACCCTAAATGGAGTTACCTTAATTATAGCCCTACTTATAACCTACTTACTAGGTCGACTGGGCCTCCAAGTAATGATCATTGATCTAGGAGTTCTATGGTCGAAGGTACCCAGTGAGCCCAATACCCCTTAATTAAGGAATATAGCTTAAATCATAATATGAAGCCCTATATAATTTAAGCTATATTCCTGAATTAAGGGGTATTGGGCTCTCTGGGTAGGAGAGCTGAAAGGGCTCCTTGGAGGATCGAAGGGGGCTTCGTAAGCAGCATTCAGGGCTTGAGTTTAGGGTTTATGTTTAGGGTTTAGAGCAGGGTTTAGGGTTTAGAGTTTGGGGTTATTAGGGGTCTAGGGGTTAGGGTTTAGAGTTTGGGTTCAGGGGTTTAGGGGTTTAGGGTTTAGGGTAATGTCGGCCTTCTCTAATTGCCTGAGTGACAGCCTAGCTACTAAGTCACCCGAGCCCGGCTTTCAAACAAAAATCCCATGCACTACAGGCCAAAGTCTCTACCAGTTTCAGGGTGCTAGGGTTTAGGGTTTAGGGGCTCTCCGTCCCCTGAAAAACCTGAAACCCTTATACATAAACTTCTGTCACGAAGGTGGAGGAACCTGTCTCAGATGATGAAGTGGTGCTGATGGGGCGAGCCACCCAGGCCACAACGAGCCGCATAAGTGCTACGGCGCAGGGTTTCAAGGGTTTATCGCGCGATGCATCAGAAGCCTGTTTGGTGCCGTCTGGATCCCTCACGACGTTCCAAACGCTGTCACCACACATCATCGGGTCTGAATGTTTGGTTACACTTTCCCCCCGCAGTCCCTGTATAACTATATACTATCTCCCAAAGCCCTACTGTACCTTTCAACTGCCCATCTTGTAAACCTCAAGCAGCCCTTATAGTAGACCTTTTTGAACCGCATTAACAGGAACCCCATTCCAACTATTAACGCAGAAGCAACTCGCGGCTCAGACCGCCCGGCCCTCGAGCTTGAATAAGACCTCAAATCTGGAACAGGCCCTAAACCGCAGAGTGGCGTGTTGGTTGCTGCTTTAGGGTTCAGGGTTGAGGGGGTTAGGGTTTAGGGTTTGGGGGGTTGAGGGTTGGGTTTAGAGCTTCGGGTTTGGTTTAGGGAATTCCCAGCCCGAAATCCCCAAAGCACGTAGTCCCTAAACCCTGAGTCCGAAACCACATAGTCCCGAAGCCCATTCCCCCGAAACCCTAAACCCTAAACCCTGAACTTAAGTTAATGCTCCAAGCAGGAGGATTGCGAGGATTTGAGCAAGCTACTCGCGGAGATGAAGGAAAAGGGCATCGATGCACTGGGAAGTTGTCCTTCCGAAGCATGGGTCGGGGCCTTAGAGCAGTTCGTGGTTTAGGGTTTAGGGCCTTAGGGCAGCTTGTAGAATCTTAGTTCAGGGTTGAGGGTGTAGGGTGTACGGCGAAGTGTTTTTTCAGGATCAATGAGGACTTGGGCTGTTGTTTGAGGAGGCTTATCGGTAATCTAACCCCGCCATCTAGCCTGGTTAGAAACATCTTGGTTCCTAGTGGAGTTTATCAATTACGGCTAACCACGTACAAACATTAACAATTGAGGGGGGGAGGTAGTTCAATTCTTTCAGAGCATTTGTGCCATGCTTCATCTAGGTCTGTTGCAGCGTTTCTTGGGGCTCTTTGCTATTGCACTGCACTTGATCCCAAATCAAAAGTTTCCCGTCTGCTTGGAAATCATTTGGGCTGCGGGCTTCAGGTGCAGATCAATGGCGGGGATTGAAGCCCTAAACCCTAAGTCCTAAGCCCAAAAGCCCTAAACCCTAAACCCTGAACCCTAAACCCAAGCCATTTTGGCTCAAGGCTCGACGTTCATTCGCTCGTGGTCTGCGTCCTGCTTTAGGTCTTTCGCTGCCGTGGTCGGTGCTTGGCGTCGTGAGGCGGCCAGTACTAGGGTGACCCGGGGGGGATTCTGCCGTTGATCGCGGAGCTCCCGGGGGGTACGTCGTGCTGTGCTAGGGTGCGATTCCGCCTTTTGACTACGTGCTCGGCATGGCTAAACCGGGTGTGCGCATAGAGATCCCGGGGGTGCCCGATGGTCCCGACGATGACCTGGACATTGACGCTACAGGGGGCAAGGGCCGGCCGGTTGAAGACGAGCAAGGGGTCTGGCGCGGAGGTGCTCACCATGGACAGCCTCAGGCAGTTGCTGGCGGAGCAGTCCGTCTCGCTCCTTCAGGCCCAGCAGGTTCAGATAGGGGCCTCGCTCAAGGCCTTCGAGGATCGGCAGGCGGTGAGACTTGAGGGCATAGAAGCGACGGTTCAGAGCCAGGGCACTGCGGTCACGTCTCTGGAGACCCAGGTGAAGGAGCTCGCGGCGAGGGTGGCTAAGGTGGAAGGACAACCGGCGATGGCGCTGAACCATGGGGGTCCCGACAGGCGTCACACACTCGTCTTTGGAGGCTGGAGTCAGGATACCAGAAAAGGGGTACTTCTCAAGCAGCTGGCTCAGGCGATGGCGGCTTTGGACCTTCAGTGGTATCTTGATGCAGAGCCTTTCTGCACGGGGGCTCGCAGGAGTGTTGCCCTCTGCCAGTTTCGGAAGCGGGAAGGAGAAGGTGAGGATCAGCCGCGAGGGCGCATGCTCCACATTATCCAGGTGATCGGGGCCAGTAAGGTCGAACTTGCTGGAGGGGTAGCTTTGGGCGTCCTTCAGCAAGACACCGGCGGAGCGAGGGCGAGCCAGCTTGGCCTCGGCAGTGCGCAAGGTTATCCTTAGGTGCCAGGAGCAGCGACTGGGCGATCTGGACATTGAGTACACCACGGGGCGAACATGGATCCGGGACGACAAGATCACTGGCATGGGGGAACCGCCGGAAGGCCTGCGGCAAACCAGAAAGGTGTCCACGCGAGGGGGAGAGGGGTGGATCGACGAGAAGACGCTCTCTCGCTGGGTGGAATGTGATCTCAGCAGGGTGAAGGATATCGTGTCTGAGCATCGTTTCTGACGGAAGTCCTCGGATGGAGCTGAGCCCGAGCCTGCAAAGGCCGACTTGCATGTGAGGGAGCTGTCGGCGATAGGGAACTCTCTGGACTTGGCCTCCGCTGCTTCGGGTGTGGGCAATGACAGCAGGCTCTCGATGCCTGATGCGAGTCTGCTCTCAGTGCTTGGCTGGAATGTGGGGGGGGCGGAGCTCCCAGACCTGCCAAAGGCAATCCGTGAAGCCTTGAAGTGCTCCCTAGAAAAAGAGACGCTTGTGCTGCTGCAAGAGGTTCCGAGAGCGAGGCAAGGGTGGTCCTACATGGAGCTGGCGGGTCGCAAAGTGGTCACACATCAGTCTGACACACAATGGAGAGGTACGGGGCTATGGTATGATGCTTCAGTGTGGTGTGTTGTGCGAAAGATTGGCACCAAGAAGGGCACGTGGTTTAAGATGCGCCACCTGGAGGGCACTTGGGATATGTGGCTTGGCACGTCTCACTTCACTCCAGGGATCCCAGCAGAAGGGTATGAGGGTGAAGTCCACGATCACTTCTCGTCACTACCACGCTTACCGCACAAGGCCATCTTCATGGGGGATGTCAACACGGGGTACGCATGGGTGGTAGAAGGCGAGGGGATCTCTGCGGTCGCAAAGGAAGGGAAGGGAAATGTTTTACACAAGACCCTTATGGAGACCGGGTTTACCATGGGCGTGCCACATATGAACCAGCTTCACACTCCTACAAGTCGTCCGAGACAGGCAGACAGACAGGGGCAGTGTATCGATGTGATGGCCTTCCGTGGTGTAAGATTTGATTCGTGGAGAGTACATGTTGACTCCTACATGTGTGGGGGCACAGACCATGAACTTTGTGAGTCGAGGTTCGCGGTGAAGATTAGGAGAGCTCATCAGAGACACGAGACAAGACCCAGAATGTGGACCGGAGGGGTGGATCATGTGGATGGGCTGGACCAGGGCAGAATCGAGGACTTGGCCAGGAGGTGCACGCGGCCTACGCCTGGGCACGGCTATAAGGACCCGCCTGAAGTGCATCATGCGTTCAAGAAGGCGAAGCAGTCGGGAACGGTGCAGTTGTGGAAGGTGGCCCTGAAAATGCGCAAGGAGTCCAGGAAGCAATGGGAACGGGAGAGGCTTATCAGAGCAAGTCAAGGAGAATGGCACTCCTTCAAGGCACTGAGACCTCGTAGACAAGAGGGGTGGGATGTAGGTTTCGCCGAAGTGCAGGTTGCTGACCCTCACGAAGTGGTTCATCAACACCTCAGTCAGGTATATGCGGGAGCCGAGGTCGATGATGCTCCCCCCTGGACTGGTGAAGTCCGTGCCTTTGAGGTGGAAGAATTAAGACTGGGGCTCTCGCAGCTGAAGCGAGGCAAAGCTGTAGGAGCAGATCTCACGTCCACCGAATTGCTACAGGGCTTGGTACAGGTGGAAGGGGGTGAGAGTCACCTCCTGGAGTGGTTCAACCGAACCCTGGCAACTCAACGCATACCACAACAGTGGAATGAGCCCGTGATGGTGATGCTGCCTAAGATTCGTGCCCCCAAAGCTGCCAAAGATCTTCGACCTATAGCAATGGGATCTGCTGTTTGCAAGCTCTTTAGCCGGATGCTTCTCAATCGTGCGCTGCCTAAGCTTATGCCTCAAACCTTATGCCTCAAACCTACGCCCAATGTTCCGGCAAGGGGAGACAGACCTCCGATTTTTTGTTTGCTATTATCCGCATCTTCGAGCTGTCGAGAGAGTGGGGGGCTCCCTTGATAGTTTTCAAGCTTGACCTCGAGAAAGCGTTTGACAGTTTGAATCGAGCGAAGCTCCTGGAGCGGTTGGAGCAGCAACTCGGCCGAGGAGCAGAATTGAACTGTTGGAGGGGACTACTTCGGGGCACAGTAGGCCTTCTCCAGACGCCGTGGGGGTCGTCAAAGGTGAATATGGTTAAAGGCATCAAACAAGGAGGGATTGAGTCGCCGGTGTTTTTCGCCCACATTGCAGAACTGGTCATGGCGCACACGGTTGAGAAATATGGGTGGAGGAGCATAGCGCCCATGTACCCGGACCTCACCCCGGAGGAGATGCTGTACATGGACGACGGCATGGTATGGAACTCCAGGATGGAAGTAGTTCAAGCCAGGGCTCAGCATCTTTCGAATTTGGCCTCAAACTAAACCCCCTCAAGTGCCAGCTGTACGCCAGTCCTCATGTGGAAGGTGATCGTTTCATTCTCCTCGATGGGATCAGGGTGGAGTCTTCCTCCAGTCTCCAGGTGATGGGCCTAACACTCAGGGTAGGGATCTCGATGTACGAGTTGGTCTCCCCAGCGATGGTTCGAGCAAGGGCGAAGTTCTGGGAGCTCAAGCACATCCTCAGGGCGAAAGGGGGTATGAAGCAGCGCGCGAGGGTGATGCAGCGGGTGGTAGGTGCGACTGCCCTGTGGTTTATTTGCGCGGTGCCGCCTGATAAGGCCGCGATGACTGTCATGAACAGTACCCAGTTGCAGCTCATGGTGTGGTTGTTGAGATTCGCGAAGCGCGGAGATGAGACCTGGGAACAGTTTCGACAGCGTGCCTTTAGAGGGGCCCGCGCAGCCCTCTATGCGGCGGGAGTAGAGAGGTGGTCCACTCTGTGGTTGCGTAGGTACTGGGGCTATGCAGGACATCGGGTCAGAGCCTCTCTCAGCCCATACCCTCCCATCAGCTGTGAGATTGAACATTTCAGGACGTTGCCGTGGTGGGAGTACCAGAAATCCCTTGGCAGCCGTGGGGTCAAACACAAGGGTCGGCACTATGCGAGACTCACAGCCCTTGAACAGAGTTTGGATGCAGTTGCTGGGGCTCCGTGGAGGAACCTTGCCCATGATCGGAGAGAATGGAAGGCCAGGGAAGATCGATGGGTAGCGCATATGGATGTGCCGTGGAGCTCGGGACGGCAGCTGTCGATTGGGGAGCAGTAGAGGGTGAGCGGACGGAAGACGGTAGACGTTTGGTGGTAAGGGACCTGTAGTGAACGAAGTGAGCCTAGGTGTCACACAGATGAATTCGTTGGCAATGCTGTCGTCTTCCTGTTGCCTCGCCCCATTCATTTATTTATTTATTTATTTATTTCTGTGGGTGTTGTGCGTCTCTCGGGTTTTGTCTACTGTGCCGGAGGGTGAGGGAACAGTGAGGGATTTGTGTACAGTGCTGTTTGGAGCTTCTGCATCTGCACCTGTTGTGATCGTGTTGTGAAGGCCATGCCTGCCTGATTTGTGGCGATCAGCAGCTGTAGTGAGGAACCGTAGTTCCGTGCTCGTAGAGCGTCACAGCATTCCATATTATGGCATTCCATATCCTTTTGGGCGCCTTGACGGCGCTGGCGGTGCTCGCTGCTCCTAAGGACGGTGGCAAGCCGCTTGACGGTGATGAGGTGAACCCGGTGACCGGACACCCGACCATCACGCCAGAATTTGAGAAGGACCTGACGCAGTTGTCAACTGCAGCACTCACGCAGGAACTCACAGGGATGGAGACGGTGGACGATGCCCACCCTGCAAACAGTGAGTCGGCCCCTCCACTACCAGGACCAGGCGATCAGGGACTTAGTGATGAAGATCGGCGGAAGCCCGACCCAGTGGTCCCCCTGAATTACCCGATCGGACGCGAGCTGAACGTGAACCTCATGAACCTCAACCTGACAAACAGGGCGCCGGAGGGGTCTGCAACATTCAACACCAGTACTCACCGCCGCGAACTCAAACGCAATGCATGCGAGGCCCTCGAGACATGCGGCTGGTGGCGGACGGTGACAGCACGGCTGCAGCGCTTCCGAGCCGAGGGCTATGGATGGGAACCTATGTGGCTGGCGGTCCTTCGAAGGATCGTGCACAGGGGGGATATGGGCTACGAGACCTGGTGTAGAACTTACCTGAGGCCTCTGCGTGGTGAGTTCGGCCAGACTCTGTGCCATGACCTCTACCAGGAGCCTCTCCGAGATGAGGAGCGGCTGTGGGCGGCCCAAGTTGAATTCGCGACCTTTCAGGACTACCTAGCCGCAGGAAACGTGGCTCACACGGTAAGCTCAGCCCTCATCGAGCACCTGCCACAGGACGATTACATACCATCGTCGTCGGCCAGCTCCGGATCGCAGTACCCGCATGGGCTCCTCACAGCGGTGCCTGTTAACCTGCAGCAGTGCCCGGAACAGGAAGATCGAGGCCACAACCAGGTGAACCCCTCGAGGAGCAACACGCACAGGCGGCCTCATGGGGGTGAAGATGGGCAAAGGGCTGCGAGGACGAGGGAACTGAACGCAGCTGGGACGGAGGAGGGTGAAGCCAGCAGCTTGTTCCAGCAGGAGATGATCGAAGCGGACACGTGGGAAGCCTTGGTGGAACAGTTTTACACATGGTTTGAAGAAGGGAGGGCAGTGGGAATGGCAGTGCGGATGATCCGCGCTGCGGCGCAGGAGAGGGGAGGAGACAGCTACTTGCAATGGCTGGAGAGGCCGGTGGGCTCCCTCAGCATCAACATCCCAGCGAGCACGGGGAGCGAAAGCTCCACCACGCCCCCTGACTTCTTTGAATGGTCGAGAAGGGCAGAGAGAAGGCTGTGGAGGGCTTTCGCACAGGAGAGTGAAGCAAGCCGTGGCCGCGCAGAAGGAGACGTGGCCAGCTTTATGGATCAACGGTACCGGCATGGGCGCCGAAGAATCCGGGACTCTCGTACACCTCGGAGGACCCCCAGGACTCGAGCTGAACGGGACGAACGAGAAGGATGTCGACCACGAGATGCACCCAGGACCAGACCGACTACATTAGCAGACCGTGGGAGAGGGAGCAGGGGTTCGGAGTACGTTGATGTTGTGCCAGAGGAAGAACCGACCCAGAGGGAACCAGCGTCAGGGAGCAGAGATGGGCCGGGAAAAAAACAGGAGCAAGGGCGATTGCCGAATGTCACCCGCGGCCCGCTACCGCCTTCGCAGTCGGTGCGGTTGTGGCGGTGGCTCCTCTTCAACAGATCTACCTTTGACTCGCCACCTGCGGGGGCAGGCAAAGTTCCAGAGAGCTTCCTTCCTCGCGACGTGCTGAGGGAGGTCAGCATGGTGCATGAAGGAATGACGCCGCGCAACAGGGCCCAATCCACGATCGCCCTCATCACGGTCTTGAGGTACCTCATGGCGGAGCTTTCACAGGTGATGGACGTCGCAGATGCGGTGGCCCGCACGAGGGAGGGCACAATGGAGCAGAGTGATCTGGACGGAGACGATGGGGAGGATCAGGCCAACCTCATGCAACACTATGTGAACCGTTTTGTGGCTTCGGAGGGAAGGGACACACCACAGATGCGGTGGGCACGAGCGCTGGTGAGGCTTCAGAAAGAGCTGNATGGGGAGGATCAGGCCAACCTCATGCAACACTATGTGAACCGTTTTGTGGCTTCGGAGGGAAGGGACACACCACAGATGCGGTGGGCACGAGCGCTGGTGAGGCTTCAGAAAGAGCTGACGGGGCAAGGGAAGGCGACACGGCTACAACATGTACGTCGGCTCCGTATGGGCACCGGGGATGCGGAGGCAGTCGTCAGTGCTCAGTGGGAGCAGCTGCAAGCACTCCTGCTGTCGGTGGCCTTGGACTCGGTGGATGCAGAGGAAGGAGGGACTGTCGACGATGAGTGGTTGGCACAGTGGACTACCGAAATCGCAGCAGGCGTCCCAGGATTTTCACTCCCATCGACGTTGGTACCAGTGGAGTCGCAGGGGAGTGGCCAGGGCCACAGCGTCATCACGGAGGAGGAGCATGACTTCAACAAGCTGCTACAGGACGAGGAAGAAGAGCGAGAGTGGCAAGCCCAACGAGCCCGGGAAGAAGAGGAAGAGCGTGCAAGACTTCGGCAATACGAATCCATGGGGGAGTTGGAGGCAGCGCACTTGAGAGAGGAGGCCGGTGACTTCCGTGCATGGGAAGATGGCCAATTAGAGGCGGCGATGTGCCGGGAGGACAGGCCTGGGAAGCGGAGGTGTATCATCTCCATGGAAGCCGCTTCTGGCAGCGCAGACGCGCCTCGAGTGACACACAGGTTGCAGTTTGAAGTGCCGGACGATGGAACTGTGGTGACCATATCCCTGCGGGCGCACATGGCGGCCTCGGCGGAGAGCACTTCCACCGTGCCTGTCGCCCCGACCCAGAACCAGGCCCTCGCCTCGGGCACAGCCTTCCACGAGGACAGCGTGGTGGTTCACATGGACACGGTCCCGGACCTTCTCCCGTACCTCACCTTTCAAGAGTACGAGGCCATTTACCGATCATGGAGGAAGCAAGAGCAGACGTTGCAGCAGATCGAGGCCAAGTACGGCAAAGAAGTTGCGGACTTCCTGCAAGCTCAGCGGGCGGTGGAACAGGCGGAGGATGTGGAGACGGAGATGAGATTGCCCCGTACCGCTCGGATGGAGGAGATCGGGAAGGAGTACGTGCAAGGACGCAGTCCAATGTGTGCGCCGGGAAGCCCACTGATCAGATTTTCCTTTTTCGAGAACATGTACGGCCAGTGGAAGGAAGGGTTGCGCACGGACCAAAACGTCCTGGAGGAGTTCGGCTCGATATGGCTAGGTTTGTTCAGAGCCTGGAAACAGTGGGGCCTTGATGCAGTGCACCCGGCCTTGAGACTGGAGTTGAACATGAGCACTACGGATGAAGGGAAATCTGCACAGGGTCGCTGTATCCCAGAGCGGTCGCCGATTTCGCTGCCTCTCCGGATCCCGTTTTCGGTGGTGAGGCGGATGTTCTGCCGATGGCGTTGCGAAGAACTACAGGATGAACAGGTGGTGGAAAGATTCGGAGAGGTGTGGCTCGTTGTTTTCCAGCTCATGGCGGAGCAGGGTATGTCGAACGCAGTTCATGAAGTCCTATCGGGCCTGGTGGATTGGGACGTGACGGAACTGGAGGGGTCTGTGGACGTGACTGGCCCGAACGGGGTGGTCTCAGGCACTGGTGGTGTGGTGGAACCGTTGGCAGTGGCAACACATACGGGGACGTTGAATGGAAATGCGCCCTCGGCGGATGTGATGCCGACGCAGATTGAGGAAAGGGTCGCTGTGGAGGAGGTCCTGCAGCAAGACGATGGGGAGCAGGGTTTGCATCAACAGGGTGACCGACTGAAGCCGTCTACAAGCTGAATGTGGGTCTCAAGGGTGGCCTCAAGATGTGAAGGGGCCAGCTGTTGCCTTCCACAAATCGTGGATTCGTCCGACCTTAACTGCTAGGGGGAAAAAGGCGTTCAAAAAAAAAACCCGAAATCCTAAACCATGTAGCCGGTGTCGAAAAGCTTTATGCAGACCTGGCATCTGTGGAGGGCCAGGGCTTGGTGAATCACCTTGTGAGAACTTGCAGAACAGTTGGGTCGCCAACACGCCACATCTTCCGGAAGACAGCTGGACTTGCTGTTGAGGAAGTTCTTGTTGCAAATGCGGTCGCCTCTCCGAGTGACTCATGCTCAGTGTCTCAGGAAGTGTTGAAAGAGGCTCCTCGCCGGGCTCGGCTGGGCTCTCTCCGCGAGGACACGCGCCAGCTGGCGCAAGTCCTGAAGGTCGAAGCTCAGACAACAGGCTTGAATTGGGCGATCATGCTCGTAAACTCCTTCACCCTAAACCCCTAAGCCCAAACCGTAAACCCTAAGCTCCAAACACTGAACCTGAAGCCCTAAACCCAGGACCCTGAAACCTAAACGGTAAATCCTGAACCTGAAACCAAACCCTTAAGCTAAGCTAAAACCCTACAGCTTTTTCCAGGCAGATTCGGCCATCGCGGCACGCCGGGCATCAACTCGGCGCGGGCCCCTTTACGAGGGTTTGCAGGGGTTAACCTGGCCCACTGAAAAGGCATTGAGATTTCGGCTGTCAGGGCATTGGGAAGGCTCGAGCAGTGAGAGAGTATTCGTCGAGGTCTCAAGTTTTTTTTGAAATTTGTGGCTTTTATGGTTTGGCAGAACCGAAGAAATGAGAGAGAATTGTTCAGATCAGGGCCAGAGGTTTGGTTTCGGGTTTTGGGGTTTGGGTGTTGGATTTCTATCGTGATTATTGCATAACCCAACACCTTAATTCTAATTACTCAGGACCCGATAGAGTAAATAGTGCCTTATTTCGAGCATCATGATTTCAATCACCAGTGATATTGACAGTTTCTCGTGTGCGGGTTTGCAAAGCCTGATGAATACCGCAAAGCCGTGGGTGTCCGTTAACCAACGAGCCAACTCCACCACGAAAAGTACACTTAAGCCCATAAAACCTTTATCCCGGCTAAAGATCCCTTATAGATCCCGTTTAAGGATCCCTTATAGATCCCTTTAAGGATCCCGTATAGATCCCTTTAAGGATCCCTCAACCCCTTAAGCCCTAAGCCCTGAAACCTTAAGCCCCTAAACCTACAAGCCCAAAAGTCCCGGCAACTTTGTGACCCAGGCCGGTGAACCCTGGCACTGTTGTTCGGCAGGCTCCGGGGTTAGAGCGTAGGGTCTACTTGAAGGGGCAGGGGACTTAGTAAGTAGGTTGTAAGTAGAGTTATAAGTGCCCTAAATGGAGTTTTCCTAATTATAACCCTACTTATAACCAACTTACTAAGTCCCCTGCCCCTTCAAGTAGCGGTTTAGAGTATGGCGGCTCCGGGCTTCGGCTTTAGGGTTTAGGGTCGGGTCTGTGCAGTAAACCTTGGATCAGATTCGGGGCTTAGGCTGACTCCGGACACTGAGCCATGAACCCCAAACCCAAACCCCAAAACCCCTAAAATCCCGAAAACCTTGAACCCTAAACCCTAAACCCCAAACCACTAAAACCCTGAACCCTGGTTGTGTTCTAGGTCACCCGAGAGAAGCTTGATCGCTAACACATCATTTTTTGGTACCCTTATTATAGATCCCTTATATGGAACCCTTATAAATTCCTTATATAGACCTTTTCAAAGGAACCCCTTGTACATTCCCTATATAGACCTCTTTAAAGGAACCCTTATAAATTCCTTATAGGGCCCCCAAGCCTCAAACCTGAGCTCTAAGTCGAAGCCTTGCACCCAAAAAAGCCTCGACCGCTGAAATTCTAAACTTCACATATGGGTGGTTTCCAAAATTAGGGTCCCGTTTTGGGTACCCTAAATAATAGGTGCCGTATCATAATAGGGACCCAAAAAGGGACCATCATTTTGACAACTACCCACATATCTCTGAAAGCTAAACCCAAAATTTTACATATCTTCATTTAGGAGCCCTTAAGGGAGGTTTTTTTTTTTGTTGGGGTTTTGTATTTAAGAGTTAGGGTTTAAGCTTTAGGGGTTTTGGGTTTTTGGGGTTTAAGGTTTAGGGCCGTCGGAGGGTGTTTTGTTGGTTTGGGCAGAGAAGGCTCTGGGGGTCTAGCGGTTCAGAGTTTTGGGGTTAAGGGTTCAGGGTTAGGGGGTTGCTAGTGTCGAGTACCGGGTAAACAACTTGTTCAGGTACTAACTGGATGGTGGGTGCAATAAGCAAGAATCATATGCGGAAAAGTGCAGTACTGTTGAATCCAGCAGTGCAGCAACTAGCCGAAATCATGGCATTTATGAACACTCCTGATGCTGGATACTTCGACAATACTGTGACCCTAGACGACGGGCCTCACAAGTTTCCAGGACTCGAAGTCTATAACACCATCTAAATGTCTAAAGCCCTTTGAAAACCCCTGAAGCCAACAAAATAACGGCCAGAAGGCGCTTGCAAACCCTAAAAGATCGTTGCAATGCTGACGCCTCATCCGTAAGGGCCATTTTAGATCCTAGGAAAACCTGGTACAGCTCTATAAAACACTAGGGAACCCCTAAAGATTTCACCGGGTCAGATCCCGCGCAGGTCTCCGGCGCCCGACCCGAGGTGCTACGGTTTCTAGGGGGTTTGTAATGGGGTTTGTATCGTATCGGTTTAGGGTTCAGGGTTTAGGGTTTAGGGAACAGGTTTTGTTTGAAAGTTGAGAAGGTTTCGCAAGGGTTCTCTGGATAAGATTCGATTGGCAGAACAGGGTTTACAAGGCTTCTTTCGGGTTGGAGCAGGGTTTTTGAGGGCTCAGGGTTTTTCGGCGGTTCGGGATCAAGAAGGGTTTCGGGATTTGGGTGAACGGAATAATGAGGGCTTCCCTGGCGGGTTGTTTATTTTCAGCGTTTCCAGGACGTTCAGGGAGCTTGCGGATTGGGATTTAGGGTTGAGGGCTTCCTCTGAGTGTTTACAAAATAAAGGTTCTCTTGAGGATTCTATGGAATCTATGGGGTTCTATTTGGGTTTCGCTTCGGAGTTCATGGATTGCGTTCATATGGTTCAAGATTTGCGTTTAGCATGCGTCTCTGTGGAGGAGGGAAGCCCTCGGGATACAGGCTTTCAGGATCTCGAGGTTAGGATCGTAGGATTTCAAGTTTTCGGGTTTAAGGGATCAGGTTTTGGGTACCGGGTGACCTGTTCAGAGTTTGGGGTGTTAGCCCCGCAGCCGGCCAGGGGGTCATGCCAGTTACGATGGCCATGAGTGGAGGCAGGTCTGGATTGAACTGGCTATGGGTCTGGCGAAGGTTTTATGATTTTATGGGCTCTTCTGAGGGTGATGTAAGGTTTTCTACGAGTTCTAATCGCTTGAGCCCTAAACCCTTGAGTGTTCAGCCCTCGGAGAGCATGGGACCCCCCCGTTGGAAGAGCTGTGGAAGAGCTTTGGGCAAGCTTTTGGGAGGCGGCGCGCGTATACGGGACCCCGTCGGGGAAGAACCCAGAAACCTAAGATGGAGGTTTCAAATAACTAACGCGAAATAGTATCCCCTCATAGTCCGTATATGGATAGATGCAATGTACCCTTTAGGCCTATTCTCGTTTTTATTCCTGAACCCTATTGTCATTACCAAGTCGTTTACATTAAACTTCAATTAGCCTGGGTCCCTGAAGGTTGGACAGGTAAGCTTTCGTGTGTACGCTCGGTCGGACCTGCCAGCAGAGTTCCTTTTCAACATAACGCAGCCCGTAGCCCTTCTCTGCTCACTCCTTTACCTTCCTATCTTCATAGATGCAGTACAAGCCTACCTATGTATGATAACCTATGTCATTGGGGCGCTTACACTGAGACCCAGCATCTGCTTGAAGGTCTGATCATTAACAACTAGAATGGGGTTTGGGGGTATAGTATACTATAATTATACTAAGAAACCTCCAAAACCCTATTCTAATTATTAAGGCCGCTACATTAGCTCTCTGCGTCCTTTACGGCCTTAGTGATAAGATTGCAAGCTTCCAGCTTTCCGATCTCCCTGCCTGTAGCCTCACCTCCGAAACCTTGAGCCGGACACCTCAAGCCCGAAAGAAACGGACATCCTTCTCGGACCCTTATGGGAGTTTCCGAAAATAGGGGACCCTAACATAGTACCCTAAATAGTAGGATCCTTATTATCAGGACCCCAAAATATGGTACCCCTAATTTCCGGAAACTCCCTTCTAGAGCCTTGATAGAGCCTTGATAAACTCTGAAAGCTGCGCGTGACCGAGAAGCCATCGCACCCTGAACTCCGAAGCCTCCCTCAGCCCTGTGGTTTTTGAGCTTTAGGCAACTAGGGTTGGGGTTTAGGGTTTTAGGTTTAGGTGTCTTTCATTTTTTAGTCATGTCCAAATATGTTGGAACTAAACATATTGGGAAAAAGATTTTTCCCCAATATGCTTAATAGTTTAATCATGTTTTAAATATGTTGGAACATATGGAAAACTGCAGAGCCCTGAAGACACCCTAAGCGAGCACTGTTTTGTGCCAGGCAGGGCACCGTCCCCTACGACCTACCGAGCACTCTCCCCTACAGTGTCGGTGACAACCCTGAGGCACAGGGGCTTTCCGATAAGGGTAGAAGTCTACGCCCAAAAACGCAAACATCGATTCCAAATCCCCAAGCCCCAAGCCCCAAAATGCCCAAACCCAAGCACCTAAATGCCCAAATCCTCTTAAAATGGTACAGGGAATTTTCGGGCTGTGGTTTTGCATCGGGTCCCCCTGCCGGCATCCAAGCCTGAGAGGGTCACCGTGGGGTTCCTACAGACCCCAATACCCATGCCCTAAACCCGTTGCGATTGTGGGGGTTCCCGGTTGCAAGATTCTAGGACTCTGGTTTGGTGTTCAAAGGTTCAGGGTTGCAGGATTCTTGGGCAGAAGTCAGGTCCCAGTTCAGGCTTTCAGGGTGCAGGTGGACGGACGTCGGCTTCAATTTTTTCCAGGGTGCAAGGTTTCAGAGTTTATCGGGTCTCTTCTTCCAGAGTTTGGGATTCGCGGCGAGCAGGTCTTTACAGGGTCTTTAGGGGCTTTACCGGGTTTTGTACCCGGGCCTTTGCGATTAGAGGAGGGTTTTGGCCAAGAAACCAAACTCTCCCGTTCCGCTGAGTGGACGCTGTGAGCCCCAACCCTAAACCCCCAAACCTAGACCTTAAACCCCTAAACACTATCATACGACTCCACCAAGAGAGGTAAAACCCTTATAGTCCACGTATTACAATGCTATCACATTACCCCCGAGCCCTCTTCGGATCATTAAGGCCTGCTAGTCCTTCCGCCCATGTGCCCAGTGTGCAGGCCTGAGAGCCCATCTATGGCACCGCGCCCCACGGCCTCGCACTCGGTGCGTTGAAACTAAGGCTTTCTTCGTAAGGGTGTCTTGGTTTTTTTCTCGGTGCCATACGATTTGAAAAGGAAGGGTCTGGCTGGGAGGTTTAAGGCATTTGGGATTGGGGATGTTATAGTGTCGGGGTTTCGGAGCCCCCTACTTTGTGCAATTCTCAACTCATGTAGGGAGACATCCGGTCTTCGTGTTGAACCCAACACACTAAAACCCGAACGCTGCCTAGACCCTCGAAGTATCGTGGTCGGAACACCAGACGTGCAGAACGTTCACTGGGAAACAAGAGAAACTACGGTGGAAGCCTGGGGGCTTTTGGTTCCTCCGTGCCAGTACTTCTGCCCTGCTAGCCTCAAGCTCGTCTAACCCCAGACCTCAAGCCTAAATCCAAAGCTCTATATCCTACGCCCCGAACCCACTACCACAATACAGCAAAAACAGCAGCCAACGAGTCAAACATACGATAGACACAACGTCAGCCGCAACCAAACAAAGATCCCACACAAGTAGACAGTTCGACCAGCAGAACGACAGCAAAGCCAAAGAGCATGCACACGCACACACGCACGCACGCACGCACGCGCGCACAGACACAGACACAGACACAGACCCAGACCCAGACCCAGACCCAGACCCAGACCCAGACCCAGACCCAGACCCAGACCCAGACCCAGACCCAGACCCAGACCCAGACACAGACACAGACACAGACACAGACACAGACACAGAGACAGACATGCACACATGCGCAATCGACGCAAGAAACCAATAATCGCCCTTGTAGAGCCCAAACAGTTCCCCGATAGAACCCTTAAACGTAAACCCTACACTCTAAACCCTAAAATCCCTAAAATCCTAAACCCTAAACCCTAAAATCCTAAACCCTATCAAAATCCTAAGCCCTGATACGAAATCCATCAGTCTGTCACTGGGTAGGTCGTCCGGGCCGCTTCCCCACGCGTGACGGCGATCTATCCGGATCCGATGCTGGTGAGGGTTCAGGGTTCTTTTTTTTAGGGTTTAGGGTTTAGGGGTTTAGGGCTTCCGGTTTAGGGTTTAGGGGTTTGGGGCTTCGGGTTTAGGGTTCAGGGGTTTCAGGGTTCTTGTTTAGGGTTTGGGGTTTACGGGTTTAGGGCTTAGGATTTAGGGTTTCAGGGTTCTTGTTTAGGGTCTAGGTTTTCAGGGTTCTTGTCTAAGGTTTAGGTTTTCGGGTCTAGAGGTTTCAGGGTTCTTCGAAGGTTTTGCTTACTTCTCCAACGAATTGATGTTGATGGTTCTTCTCATGGCTGTTGTTGCTTTGGGCTCAATTATTGAGTGCGTTTAAAAGAAGTCCATCTGATGCTGATGATGCTGGCCTTGCAGCTTTCTGGAATCCTCCAATCACCGTGTGGAAATGGTATGCCTGCGGGTGCAAAGGCCGGGAGATCGGAGAGATTTAGACAGGAAATCCAGCTGATGCTGATGATGCTGGGCCTGCCGCTTTCTGAAATCCGGGTCGAACTGCTATGAGTGCTGAGGTTTCAAAGGCTGGGACATCGGAGAGAGAGAGAGAGAGACAGAGAGAGTTGGAAAGGAAATCCAGCTGATGCTGATGATGCTGGCCTTGCCGCGTTCTAAATCCGTCCAACCATTGGTGGAAATGCTACGTGTGCTGTTGGTTCAATGGCAGGGATATCGGAGAGAGAGAGTTGGAAAGTGATCCAGCTGATGCTGATGATGCTGGCCCTGCCGATTTGAAAATTCCGTCCAATCATTTGGTCGAACCGCTACGCTTGCCGCGCGTTTAAAGGCCGGGAGATCGGAGAGAGAGAGAGAGAGCGAGAGTTGGAAAGGAAATGGAGCTGATGCTGATGATTCTGGCACTGTCGTTTTGTAAATTCGTCCGGTCATTGGGTCGAACTGCTACGCGTGCTATGGGTTCAAATGCCAGGAGATCGGGGAGAGAGTTGGAAAGGAAATCCAGCTGATGCTAATGATGCTGGCCCTGCCGCTTGCTAAAGTCCGTGCAGTCATTGGGGTCGAACTGCTACGCGTGCTGTGGGGTGCAACGGCCGGAAGATCGGAGAGAAAAATGGAAAGGATATCCAGCTGATGCTGATGATGCTTCCCCTGCCGTTTTGTAAACTGCGTCCAGTCATTGGGTCGAACTGCTACGCGTGCTGTGGGTTCAAATGCCAGGAGATCGCGGAGAGAGTTGGAAAGGAAATCCAGCTGATGCTAATGATGCTGGCCCTGCCGCTGCTAAAATCCGCGCAGTCATTGGGGTTTAACTGCTACGCGTGCTGTAGGGTGCAACGGCCGGGAGATCGGAGAGAGAAATGGAAAGGAAATCCAGCTGATGCTGATGATGCTGGCCCTGCCGTTTTGTAAACTGAATTTACGTTTAGGGGTTCTGATGCTTTGTCTTCCAGGTTGACAAGGGGCTATGGGGCTTTTGCTATCAATAGCTAAACGACCAATACTCTGAGTGTTTCTCTCTTGCTCTCCGCGTTGTCTCAGTTGAAATGTTACCGCATAGGAATGGGACCCAGGTTTTGTTCTGCTTTTCTGTTTTGTTCTGGGGGGAGGTTTCGCGACCTCTAGTCCGAAATGTTTGAACTTGCCAGCAGCGATCGCAGGCTCCGCCTGCCGTTGCCCTGCTGGTGGCAGTGGTGGTGTTGGTGGTGGCGGTGGTGGTGGTGGTGCTGCTGCTAGCGATTACAACTGAAGTTGACTCTGGGAAACCAGAAGCCAAGTTGAATCAGGTGGTGATTGAAGATTGACGGAGTAGCAAGGCGTGGTGCCAGAACAGCTACACTACAGTGCTACGGGACGACCATCTCAGGGACCCGTAGCCGAAGCGCAATGTGTTTCCAAAGTACCAATCTGCTCTTACTCAAAACTAGGGATCCCAAGAATACTTGTTTAATTACAGGCTGTCTATTGCGATTGTACAGCGGCTTCAGGGTATGGTTTAGAGGGCTTGCAGTTTATGGTTTATGTAGGGGGTTTCGGGCACGGCATTCTCATTGGGCTTCAAACGTTTTGGGGGCGGCAGGCGAGCAGGGTACTGCTTGCCGCATTCAAGCAGCAATACATATTGTGGAGGAGGACGTCATGTAAGCTGGCGCCGGGTCGCATCATGCCCGGCACAGATGTGGGTTCGGCGCTTCAGGAATCGTTGCGCGCGAATAGTTCGAAAGACTCACTGCAGCACAGCTGGAAGCAACCGTACACCGTACTTGCACAAGCTCTGTCGAGTAGAGTCATTGTGAAACAGCCCCCGGAGCACTCCGGAGATAGCTGCATCCAGCCAAAAAGCTTGGCTTCCGCAATGGAGGCCAATTTGTTCTAGTTTTGTTTTTGCCTTTTTGCTTTGAGTTTAACTATGCTTTGATTGTGTTTTCCCGTTCCACCTTCTGCTTTTGTTTGCTTGTCTTTTTTCTGCTTGTCCGTGCTTTTGGGTTTCCGCTACTGCTTCTGTGCTTCTTTGTTTTCTGCTTTTTTGCTTGTCTGCTTCGCGCTTCTGTTCCTCCACTTTTCTATTTTTCGGATGTTACTTGTGCCTTCTGCCTCTGTTGTTAGTCTTTTTGTGCTTGATCTTGCTTTTGCTCTTCTGCTTTCCTGCTTTTCTGCTTTTCGTGGCCGTGTTAAGTTACATGATGAACAGGAATCGCCAAATGAGGGGGCGCGCTTAAGGTAAATGATGAACCGCAATCGCCTGATGAGGGGGCGTGTTCAAGCATATATGATGAGACAGGTCGCCAAATTGAGGGGGCCTGGTTAAGATATGTGATGAGCCGGAGCCGCCTGATGAGGGGGTGTGTTTAAGATTGTTCTTAAGATACACGATGAGCCGGGTCGCCAAATTAAGGGGGCCTGGTTAAGATATGTGATGAACCGGATTCGCCTGATGAGGGGGTGTGTTTAAAATTTTTTAAGATATATGATGAGCCGGGTCGCCACATTGAGGGGGCCTGGTTAAGATATGTGATGAACCGGAGTCGCCTGATGAGTGGGCGTGCTTAAATGAGGGGGGAGGGGGGTGTTCAACATATATGGTGAACCGGAATCGCTACATGAAGGGACGCGTTTACGATGTAAGATGAGCCGGAATCGCCAAATTAGGGGGTGTGAGTGTGTGATATGTGACGAACCGGAGTCGCCAAATTGAAGGGGGGGGTGGTGGTGTGTAAGATATATGGTGAACTCGCCTATGAGGGGTCGTGTTTAAGATATATGAGGAACCGGAATCGCCAAAAGAGGGGCCGTGTTTAAGATACATGATGAACCAGAGTCGCAGATTAAGGGGGCGTGTTTAAGATATATCATGAGCCGGAGGGGGACGGGGGGTAGGCGTCGGAAGGAAGCCGCGACGTCAGATACGGTGCCAGCTCACCCTGACAAGGAGCGACAACAGCGTCACGAGCGCTTGGAATCGTCGGCATCGCTGCCGTACATAGACGACAGCGACACGGACGCTTGGAGGTGTCGGCAGGGTCGTCACCGGTCCAGGCCTAGACGACGGCGACACAGGCGCCAGGAAACTTCGACAGGGTGTTCGCGATTTTGAAGGTAGAGCAACCAGTCAATCCTTGCTCTCCTGGGGCCAACCTGTCAGTTTGCACGACCCCGGTGGCACCGTTTGGATGCTATCAAGAAACAGACTTACAAGCCTTGCACGCCAGCTCAGCTTCCGCCCGACCCGGTTTTGTTAACTTGCTTGGGTCTGTATGATCCGCGACCGAAGACCTTCACACAATGGCACGCTGCAGCCGTCCCCCTAGAAGTCGGGCGCCCGTCCAAATCCAAGCCCGTCGCCCAGCCATCTTCCAGTGCACGGTCAAGCCGGAGGTGACAAGGGTTTGGCTGGTTGTCAAGCTACTTCTCACTTAATAGCCATTGGGGCTTATGCAAACAGTGTAGTGTAGTGTATGGGGTTTGAGGCTTCGGGTATGTCATGTATCTTCCTCGCATGGTTCGTCACTCCAAGTCATTTTCGAAGCTGAAAAGAGCCGATACGGCAGTCCAGTGACAGGCTGACCGGCAATGCCACAGCCACTGCGGCAAAGGGCTTCGGGGCTTTAGAACTGTAGAGCTGTAGGGTTCAGGGGGTTGTCGGGCTAAAAGTAGTAATGTTGCTGAGGGGCCTCTTTCAGGATGGAAAAATCTTCAAACTTCAAAACTGTAGGGACCTTAACACATGAAGCTGTGTGCCTGGCGGCTCGCGAAAAAAGACCGGTGCACGGCAGGTATTTTGATTCAAGGTTGCGCAGGACGCATATTCTGACTGGCACACTCTTCTTGGACTTCTCCTTCCGCCGACCGGCCACGGAAAATCTTCACTCAAGCCCACGTAAGTGAGAATGGGGATGAACCGCAAACCCTTGAAAAGTAAACCAGGAATGTCAAGTCCCAAAACGTCCTCTTTTCCCCCTACCGTGCAACTCCGTACCTCTCCTGCGCCTGTGCTCCTGTGCCGAAGGCGCTTTTTTCGCGCTAGCTCGTGGCCGCAGCACCACCCCCCAGAGGAACCAAAAACCAAGACAAGGGTAAACAAAAAGGCCAAACAAAAGCTCCCGTCTCATAGAAGCAACAAGAATAATGAAGCACCACCACCAAGACCAAACCCAAAGAATGACGACGACGACGGCTGGCGACGACGACGTCGACGACAAAGGTGCTATCGCAATTTATCGGTTTCTTCGTTTCTTGCATTTGCTGTTACTGTTGTCCTTGTTCTTCTTCTACTTCTACAAGATTTAACCCTAAACCCCTACAGTGTAAACCCCTAACCCGCAACCTCAAACCTAAGCCATCGTTTTTCACAGTGTTTCCTTTTTCTTTGGTTGCCAGGCCGCAGCCATGCAGTCACCTCGTGCAGATCTGAACCGTCCGGGGCTTGGGCTTCTGGCTTGATGCTGCGTCAGGAAGATTGGGACGGCTTGGCTGTAGTTTTATAGTTTTTTGGGGAATCTGGGTTTCGGGTTTAAGGTTTCGGGGTTCGAGGTTTTTGGGGTTGAGCGCTGGGAATGAGGGCTTGGGGTGGTGCAGGCTTGGCTTGCACCCTAAACACTCAGCTGAGCTCCAGGAACCCTAGACCCACGGAGTGATTCGGTTTGAGGTTTAAGGTTTGGGGCTTAGGGTTTAGGGTTTAGGGCTTAGGGTTTAGGGTTTAGGGCTTAGGGTTTAGGGTTTAGGGTTTTGCCGTGGCAGTTGCCGTTAGGGCCTTGGCGTTGAGCACTTGGGTCTGGCTTAGATCCGACACAAGTTACAGATGCCCAGCTGAAGCCCCAGGTTACTGCGTAAGTTTTAGGCGTAGGGTTCAGTGATTTGGGTTCGGGGCCTTATCATTCCCTAAACCCGAAGCCCTAAATCCGTATCATGTGTGAGGTTTGGGGTCTCAAGTCTTCGGTTTACGACGGAAGTCGTAGCTTTCAGGTTTAGGGTTTTCAGTTGCATGTTTAGGGCTTGCGGTTTGGGTCTCACGGCAGACAATTACTTGAAAACGGCCTTGCCTTTGCCAGAGGTTCAAGCGCTGCAACCCAAAGCCCTGAACTTTCAAGATTCAACCCCTAAACCTTAAACCCCCTAAACCACAAACCCTCCCGGCTCGGAACATTTTTTGTAAGACCCACCGTGTAACGTGCCCCCAGAAGCACCATCCGACTGACTAAGTCCCCTAGAAGGCACCCTTAACTCAAGTCTCTACGAAGCTGAGCCCCAAAATCCCAGGCCAAATGGTCCGGGGACGTAGCTCAGAGCCGCGCCAAGGCATCGTTCAGGGTGTCGGGCTCCCTTACGGTTTTAGAGTTTAGCGTTTTGAGAGTCTTACCTTATCAAAGCCGCCTATGCAGAGGTTCGGTGGGCATGCTGTGAGTGTGTTCAGCGCAGATTTTTTGTTGGGTAACTCAGCAACAGGCGCCTGCAACGCCCTCCTCCCCATGAAGGGCCTGCGGGTTCAGGGAAAGTCAGACCGTAAGCTCCTCAAACTCTGTAAACGGCCTAGGGTGTCTTCTTGCCGTGGGGGTTCATTTAGATTCAAAGGCCTTGTGGACTATGGCAAAGGCCTTGATGTTGGAGGCCTTTTGGCTCTTAGCGTTTGGTTTTCAACACGTCATCTGAGTAGTCTGAAGCTAAACGGTTACTTCGAACCCTGAGCCCTTCTTAGAACAGAAACTGATATGGGATCTCTGCTCCCCCAGGATGCAGGCCTCAGGAATTTCGGGATCTTATGGCGCCCTGAAAGGATTTGCGGGTTTGGGTTTGACGGTTTTTGAGGGGCAAAGTTCCAGAGACGTAGCTTAAAAAGCGGGGAGCTATCGGAGTTTCCGAAAATTAAGGCTGCCTTATTTTGGGGTCCTTATAGTGAGGATCGTACTATTTAGGGTGCTATATTAGGATCATATAGGGATTGGGGTACCCGCCATGGGGATCATACCAAAAATCTCAAGCCCAACTGTCTAGAAGCTGGCTTCTGATCAACAAGGGTTCTGGTGACGAGGCATTTAAGTCTGGGGGGTTTGTGTTGAGGGTTTGAGAGCTTAAAGTAGTACAGAAATGGCAGGGTCTTGTGTTTTGGTTTTGGCACGGTGACTGCAACCCTAAACCCTAAACCCTGCACTCTCTTTGAAGAGCTATCTTGTCTTGCGACGGAAACCACATGGGACAAGGACCTTTCGCTGACCCGGGTCTTGGCAACCTTTAGAATCCATACTAAACTTTGTGTGGTTCTACAAGTTGACCAGGGTTTGGGAGCTTGGGGTTCAGGATTCCAGTAGTTTTTTTTGTTTTTTCGGGTGGCAACCCCAGCACTGAGTCTCGCCCGTAAGCCGTTTTTAGATCCGTTTAACCCGCGAAGATCAAAAAAAGCAGCCCAGACCCTAAACCCTTTAAACCCCTAAACCTCTAACCAATTAACCCCTAAATCCCAAACCCCATTAATGTTGTCTGTCGCCCTGTCAATCATCTTGGTGTGCTTCTCGCTTAGATGGTAAGCAGACGTCTTGCATAAACCCCCAAACCCGCAAATCCCTAAACCCCCAAACCACTAAACCCTAAACCCCCCCAAAAAAACCCTAAACCCTATAGATCCGTTAAAGGAATCCTTATAGAACCACTAGACCCCTAACCCCTAAACCCCCAAAACCCTAAACCCTATAGATCCGTTAAAGGAATCCTTATAGAACCACTAGACCCCTAACCCCTAAACCCCCAAGGCCCCTGTTGCTCTTCAGGCCTCGAGTCAGTTCCTGCCCCAGGGCCCGGCTCCCGGGGGGAGTTTGCTCGTTTGAGGGGTTTGGGGTTTAGGGTTTAGGGTTTGGGAAGAAGTTTAGGGTTTAGGGTTTAGGGGTTTAGGGTTTAGGGGTTTAGGCTTTAGGGTTTAGGGTTTAGGGTTTAGGGTTTAGGGGTTTAGGGGTTTAGGGTTTAGGGGTTTAGGCTTTAGGGTTTAGGGTTTAGGGGTTTAGGGTTTAGGGTTTAGGGTTTAGGGTTTAGGGGTTTAGGCTTTAGGGTTTAGGGTTTAGGGGTTTAGGGTTTAGGGTTTAGGGTTTAGGGGTTTTGGGTTTAGGGTTTAGTTTTTAGGGTTTGGGGCTCCAAACACAGCTGCCAGAACATGGCCCATAATTGTGGCAACTTTTTTGAGTTTGCAAAGTCTGATTGGGTATCCGTTCAAAATGCGGTTCTCGAGGCGCCGAAATAATGGGCCTAGCAGGCGGGATGCTATAAGAGGGTTTAGGGTTTAAGCTGGGGATAAGGTTTGGGGCTCAGGGCTTAGGGCGTCAAGGGTTAGAGTCGAGGCATGGGTTTTTAGTTCTTTTGGGGTTTACAGTTTCGGGTTTAGGGGGGCTTATAATAGAGCTTACGAGCGCTTTATGATTGTTTAGACATGCTTTTCCTCTTTTTTCTAGGGGTGTTTAGAACGTTTCTGACGCTTCTCGAGCTTCTGAAGCCTTCGGGAGGTTGTGCGTGTTGGGGTTTAGTAAGGATTTGCAGCTTTTTGTTGTATTCTTCGGTCTTTATTAGGCTTGATGCTTCAGGTTTAGGGTCTGACGGTTTGGGGTTTTGGGACTTGGGATCTGGAGCTGAGATCGTGAGGGTTTCATAAAGGAGCCTTAATACTAAGAAAGCGCTCTTGTGGTCCATTTCTGTATTCTATAATCATATCGCCGAAGCTTTTCCTAGGTGACTTGAAAGCCCCCACTTGGCAGAATCACAGAATAGGGGATGTCGTCGATTGGAGCCGCCCCAATCGCCTCAAGCCAAGCATCATACCCTCAAACTAAACCCCCCAAACCTGCAACCACCGAAGCACAAATTCCCAAACACCTAAACCCCTAAACCCTATAAGCCCTAAACCCTTAAACCCTATAAACCCTATAAGCCCTATAAACCCTATAAACCCTAAAAACCCTAAACCCTAAACCCTATAAGCCCTAAAGCCCTTAAACCCTAGAAACCCGAGAAACCCTAAACCTTATCAGGACTCCAAGGTTTCCCACCCCTTGAACCCTAAGCCCTAATTTAGAGCTTAGGGGTCAGGGCTTAGTAAAGCCTCCTTCCTCGACCCCTCTGCGCCAGGCTCTCCGATTCCATGCCGCTGCCAGCCATCGGGTTGCAGAGTGGAGTCGACATCCAGTTTCGGGTTCAGGTTCTTGGGGTTTTCCTACCTTTGGTTAGTAGGGAATGGAAGAATGGTAGTAATGGTAGTTATAATTGTACCCCATTCCTCCATTCCCTACTAACCAAAGGTAAGTTTTGGGTTTCATGACTTGGGGTTTTGTGGTTTCGGCTTCAATTTTTTTGGGGTTTTGGATTTGAGGCCTTGGGGTTTGGAGTCGGGGATTCAGGGCGACTCCACAGCACGGGAAGAACATTACAAGGGATGCCAGCCTGGCACACTGGCACTGGGTGGCCACCCATCCGACTTTTCTCCGAAACCCCAAAAGTAAACCTCCTTAACCTGAAGCCCGAAATGCCTGAATCCGGAATCGCTGGGCCCTGAAACCTGTTGACTTGTGGAACCCTATGAGACGTTGAAACCCTAAGCCTCTTCTGAGCGTGAGGTTGCCATGCGCATGCAGCCTCGGGTGATGCACTCGTGCGGGAGCCTGGCTGTGCACCGATTTCCGGTAGAAGTGAGAACCATCAGACCTCCTACCCAAACAGAAGGGGTTTAATCAGCCTGAATTATTTCAGTGGGGTTGGGAGTCTATAACAGTGTATCTACATGAGGACTGCAAGGAATATTGCTACTGAACTCCTGCAGCTTAGTCCTAGTGTTTTTTCTGAGCACGTTGTGGGTCTCCTCCCCATACGCATACATATATATATATATCTAGATATATCATATGTATATATATATATATATATTATATAAATTCACACATACATATGTATACAGATCTCTGCGCATTTCGCTACAAGAGCACTGAGCCCTCCAGCTCCAAAGCACTTGCAACCGAAGCCCCGGTCTCCACAACACTCTGGTCAACTTGGGTTCTTGTTCAGGAACTTAATTTAAGTTACCATAATGTAGGGATCTATAAGGGTTTCTGTAAGGGATCCATAGTAAGGGTTTAGGGTTTAAGACTTGTTACCATGCTAGTAGGGATCTATAGTAAATAGTTATGGTTTCTTTATTATGGTAACGTAAACTAAATTCCTTCACAAGAACCCAGCAAAGCCCGCGCAAGATGGCACTCCGCGCGCGGAAACAGCGCCCACGCTCCGCTCAACCCAATAAACCTACTCGCCAAGTGAAATCGCTTGTCTGGTGCTTAGTAGGGAATGGGGGAATGGGTTATGGAGATCATTATTGGGGATTATATAGGGACTAAGAAAAGGATCCATTCCGCCATTCCCTACTAAGCACCAGACAGTCGCACAAAGAGCTTCAAGGTTTACTCAACCGTAAACCTCGGCCCAGCACCCCTAAACCTTTAAACCTTGGACACTCAAACAAAACCACAGTACCCATTCCCTTGGGTTTTAGGGCCTACTACAAGAAACCTGAAGGGGCTATCATAGGGATCCATTTCCCCCTTCTCCTTAATCATGTGGTGCCCATTATACTATAGTTAGAACAAGGAGCCCCCACAATAGTATTGGTAATTATTAGGCCCAGATACATAAATCCTTCTAAAAGCCCTTATAGTAGCCCTTATAGACCCAGTGCTGGCAATTATTTAGGCCCCTATAGTATAGTACCCATATAGTATCCCTTATAGTAACTCTTATGGACCCCTTTAAAGGATTCCTAGGAACCCTAGGAACCCGAAACCCAATTATCTCGGCCCCCTTTTTTTACTCCTTCCGAGGCCTCGCGGCCCGAGCGACAATTGGCTCTACCGCACCCCTGCAGCACTCCGGCCTGGGGCAGGGACAGGCGAAACTGCTTAGGGTTTAGGGTTTGGGGTGGCCACCAAAGGAGCTTCGAAGTTTTCGTTTCGGGTTTAGTTAGGGTTTCAGAGTTTAGGGGGTTTTGGCTAAATTTGGCGCCCTCGACGCTGGATGGGGACACATTTTCGGCTGTAAGGAAACCCGCTCAAAAGGGACCCCGAACTTTGCGAAGCTCTATAGAATTTCTGTAGGACTGCTCTCTGCGTCAGAGCAGCCGATTAGGAGGGAAGGAGTTTGTGGCTTTTCATCAAATTAGGGGCACCTCATTCACCTTGTCATAAGTATCCCGCCAATTGTTTTTGCTTGATCTTTGGGTCCTGCATTTTTATGAACCTCCTCATGGGCGTGTGTGAAAGTCTGAAGCCCTGCAATACCTTGTCAACTACATCTGCATGTTCCTAAACCCTAAATCCTACGTTCTACAGGGGCCGAATCCTGGCAAAGCCTTCAAAATGCATCTAGACCCCAAAAAGCACCCCGTGGAAAGGTACCTATGAAAGCCCCCACAAGGGTCTAGGGTCTAGGGTTTAGGGATGGACCTTGAATCTGAATAGGAAGAAACTATATGAACCCCACATACGCCATAAAGCTTTACGAACACCCTTATAAATATAACCCTCAATTGTCCGAACCTCCCTCCCCCCATATTGAAACCTCTTGATTTGCCAGGCCCTGCTGCCCAAAGCTGATCGCAGCAAGTTTCCAGGCCTTTCAGGTTTCAAGTCAGAGTTTAGGGTTTCGGAATTAGAATTTAGGGTTTAGGGGTCCGGGAAAAGGGTTTAATTAGGGTTCAACCTATCTGGCCCAAGCCCTTTTGGCGGCTCGGAAGGAAGATGCTCGCTCTGATGCCAGAACTTCGATTCTCCTCCTGTGATTCCGGCATTCTTGATACAGGGCCCCATGCTTTCCACCGCAACAGGTTTTGTGAGGTTTGGGTTATCCCAGAAAGAGCTCTGTACACCCTACACCCCTCCTAGACTGAACTCCAAACCCTAAGCCCTAAGCCCCTAAACCCTACACGGCTAAAGCCTAAGCTGAACCTTTAGCCTCGGCAGAGGCCCCGGCTGAGTGCTCATGGACGCTAATTCGAAGGGCCCGGCCCAAGCAAGCGCTGCGAGGAGTTGTTTCTTTTCTTACTTGGGCACATAAGGCTTGGGGTTCAGGGCCTGGGGTTTGGGGCTCAGAGCTTTGGGCTTGGTGTTTGGGGCTTAGGGTTCAGGTACAGGGCTGGAGGTTTAGGGTTTCGGGGGTTTTGGTTTTGGGAGTTTCAAGCTTTGTGCTACCGCGGAAACGTGTTGAGCCACGGAGGGACCTATATTTTTTTATGGTTTAGGCTTGGGCTACAAAGGAGAAGCCCCAGACTTTCTGGGCTTGGTTACGACGGAGGGAGTAGCAGTTTTTGTTTCTTCACCGCGGTTTTCGGTTTTGCTTCAAATGTGTTGCTTTCAGCATCTCTCTGGGTAGTGGTTGGTCTGCGGCGTTGTAGTGACGTGACTGGGACTCTCTGGTGTAGTGTATAGGCCGTGGAAAGGCTGTACAATTTCTTGCATAGGTTTCGACACTGCCTGGGGGGGGGNCTACATTAGCATCTGAGTTAAAGACGGTTTAGTGGTTTAGGGCCGATAAAAACCTTGGGGTTTGGGAGTTTCCGGCCTCTGGGATTACAAGGTTTGAAAAGGGTGGTTCTTTAGGGTTCACGGGTGTAGGATTAGGGCATGGGTGCTTCGCCTTAGGTTTTGAGGGTTGGGGCATCCCAGAAGTTGCAGGCGAAGTTGCAGGCAGCATGCTCGCCTGGTCTCGGCATATGTATGCTCACCAGCTGCAGGAAATTCAGCTGCGGACAGGGCCCGACAATCACGAGTGACCGTTTCGCGTAGGATCTAGGGTTTCGGATTGGATTGTTGTTGCGTGTCTAGGGTAGGTCTCTGAAAACTGAGTATGGTAGCCGATGGCAGTCCCGGATCGTGATGCTATAGTACCCCCCGAAGCCCTATCTATTTCTCCAGCTGGCAGCTAGCCCGGGCGAAATGTCTTGTCAGCTTCCACTGCCTTTCACCAGGTCTGAAAGTATATAGGAGAAGCTGCCCTGGATCCTGCAAGTAAACCAGAAGCTCTAAACTATAGTCTTAGGAATTACTTGTTATGATTCTTATTCATATAAAACCAAAGAGAATATTAAACAAACTACTGTTATTATGGTTCTAAGGGGGTATAGTAAACCCTTGACCGAACTTAGTGGTCCCACGGCGGAAACCTCCGAACCTTATCGTTAGTCGTAAACATTGCAGCCAACACTCACCTCTGAACGCCTAGAGCCACCCAAATTTCGGGCCCTTCCGCTGCTGGCAGAAGTGCGACATCCAACGAATCAAAAAAGCCTTGCCGCTACCAGTTTGGGGTTTGAGTTTTAGAGCTGGAGGTCTGGATTAGTTCGAGCTTCTGCGTCTGGCATTTCGTTCAGGGTGAACCGTAAACCCCAAACCGCTTGAATGCTAAACCCTGAGCCCCAGACCATGCCCAAACCCTGAAACAATCAAGACAGTAAAGCTCATGATTGCAATGAGTTAGAACTCAGCCTAGTTATTCTGTTTCGAAGATAGTGCTTAGAGGATCGTGGGACCTAGTAACTAGGGTTGTAAGTAAGGTAACTACCCTTATAAGTACGTAAGGTACATATGACCTGACTTACTATTTCCCATGTAGTCCACCCCCCTTCGCCTCTGGCTCAGCTTACGGGTTGAGGCCTCAGGGTTTCAGGGTCCAGGCTTGAGGCTCCGAGGTTCCAGGCCACCGTTCGGCCCAATCTGGGTGGGTTTCCTGGCCATGTGAGGCCATGGGTCGGCAGTACATTCCACCTAAACCTTAACATCTAAGCATAAAGCCTGAAACCCTAACCCCTTAAGCTTACCTTTGGTTAGTAGGGAATGGAGGAATGGGGTACAATTATAACTTATAACTTTTATTACTACCCTTCTTCCATTCTCTACTAACCAAAGGTAGGTAGGCCCTTACGCCGAGGCTTGGGGTTCTGGTTTCGATTCTTGGGGCCAGGCCTTACGGGGTTCATGCATGAACGGAAGGCGTTCAGGAGCCCGCATGACATCCTGTTGGAGGGCTGGTCTCTGGCCCCTTTCCCCCTAAACCTAAGCTCTAACCCTAAGGGTCCAAGTGGTCCGTATGTATGGTTTTGAGACCTAAACAGGCTCTAAAGTCCTATAATGAGGAGTACCTGGACTCTCTGAGTAAACCCTAAGGCCTAGACCCAAAAGCCTGAACCTGAATCCAAGTTTGCAGTGTAGGCTTCCCTGCAAGAGACGAGACCCTGATCCGTGGCCAGATGCTCTCAAGGGCTGTGCCTGGGTGTTGAGTTAGGCTTCCTGCAGCATGGCGTGAGCAGGCGCTCCGGGCTTTATGACTAATGCAAGCTTGCAGCGGGCTGGTTTTGGATGGTGGCAGCAACAACTGACAGTCGGGGCAATTTCGGGCTATTAAAGGAGTCTGAAGAGCTATAGAACTCCCCCATTGCCCGTACAATTGCATACCCTCAAAACGCCTTGTTCTAAGAGTAAAGTGTCCTGTGAAAGGGTGCTGGTTAAGTGTTTTTCGGCCGGAACCGGTTCACAAATCGAAACCTTGATTCCAAAAGTAAACTCTCATCCATAAACCCTCAACCCCAACCCAGCTCTACACCATAACTCCTCACCCTAGTGCATAAGCCCTCAACCCTCACCTCATGCCTTGACGCCCTCCGAACCCCCATCCACAATCCGAACCCCCCTCACCCTAAGCGCCGCATCAGATACAACCGTGGACGCGTTGGCCTTGATATTGAGCCCCTAAACCCTTCCTGTAGTCCCAAACCCTACGAGATTGTTGGTCATACCTGATAGTGCTAACCAGGAACTCTGAGATTTTCGGCTCCATAGCAACCCTTAAATCCTAACAATCCGGGTTAATGGAGTACGGAAACCTCATTCACGCCCTGAGCCCTCAACTCCTGAACCCCCAACCCTGAACCCTAAACTCCATAAGCCCGAACCCTCGACCCCAAAAAGCGAACCCCGCTTGGAGGTGGGAGGGCGGCTTAGACTTCGGAGCCACAAGGGCGCGCCTTAAGGGCGCTGTTGAGAGGCCGGCGGTTGGGGGATGATTTAGGTTTCCAGGAGTCGGAAGACCCTAAGACCACAAGAACCTGAAGCTTACCTTTGGTTAGTAGGGAATGGAGGAATATGGTACAATCATAACTTATAACTTCTATTACTACCATCCTCCATTCCCTACTAACCAAAGGTAAGTAAGCCCTGAAGCGACGAAGAATCTACAAGCCCCAACCCCTAAGAGCCTGAAGGGTGCCTAGACCCGAAGATCCCACACCGCCAAAACCATAGAGCCCCAACGCTCAAATCCCATATAGGTTTAGGGTTTAGGGTATATAATCTATAGAGCCCTATGAAACCCCAAAAGAACCCTGTAACACCGTGTATAGAACCCTACCAAAAACACTCAAGAGCATAGCAAAATCCCGAAGGAACCGCTGGAACAACCTAGAGACCCCCCCTAAGTTACCCCAAACCCTGAACCCTAAACTCTAAACCCCTAAACCCTAAACTCTAAACCCCCTAAGCCCTAAACCCCTAAACCCTCAACCCCAAATAGACCTCCGGAGGATGGGTGCCATCCTATCCGAGCCGGTGACTGCCATGGCTCGAGCCCCAGATTGTCTCGAATTTTTCGGGTTCTGGGTTGAGGGGTTTGGGGTGTTATGGGGTTTAGGGCTTAGGGGTTTAGGGTTTAGGGTTATGGGTTGAGGGGTTTGGGGGTTTAGTGGTTTAGGGGTTTGGCTATGGGATTTGCTGGGGCTCTTTGGGTTTAGGGTTTAGGGTTTAAGAAGGGCTGCAGGGATTCGGGTTTTGTTTTCTATGTGCTTTTTATGGGGCATCATAAGGTTCTAGAGGGGTTTGGGCCTTAGTGGCGCTGTTTATGAGGGTCTTCTGTAGGGTTTCAGGAGATATGGGGTTTTATTTACATCTGGTTTTATGGTGCTGTATGAGGGTTGTTCGGTGGTTTTCGAGAATTTCAGGCATGAGGGTCTTGGGTTTAAGGTGTTTTGGGATTGGCATTTCAGGTGTATTTTGCGGTGGTCGAGACTCGAGAGGTTTGGACTGGAGGCTTTAGGGATGCTTCGGGTTGCTTGGCGCTAGGAGTTCAACATTAACTTGCACTCAAATCATGAACGTCCATCACATGTACCAGATTTTGTTTTGCTGCTTTCCGCAGTGCCAGATCTTTTGCGTCCTCCTGTTTCGGCCCAACAAAGGGTTTCGGGTTTGGGGTCAGTGCCATGAGCTCTGATGCCAAACGTGCTAAACCGTAAGCCCTAAACCCGAAAGCCCTAAACCCCAAACCCAAAGCCTCAAACCCTACACTTTGGTGAAACCGTGGCAGCCAAAACCCGAAAACCCCAAACGTGTCCTGCTTACTACGCCACGGGCATTTTGCCATCCATGCGTGATGCAGTCTAGTACGTATTGTAACCCTATGTAACCCCGAACCCACGTGCCTGGACCTCGATTTTACCATCTCTGGAGGCTTTCACCGTTTGAGGGTTTAAGCCCTAAGCCCTCCGGGTCAAACCCTGTATAAGGCCTTTCAACACCTAAACTAGACCCTAAACCTTCAAATCCCAAGCCTTAAACCCTAACCCCTAAACCCAAACCCCCTAAACGTTCCCTCGAAAGGTCGTCGAGCGGTGCTCGTCCCCACAGTGGGCAGCTGCCGCCGTCACCATGCAAGGGCCGAGGGCTGAGTACGGCTGATTGTGTAACGTAGGGACCTAATTGCTTAGTAACTGAAGGAAGATTGCAGAGTCCGTATCCACGAGAAATGAGAAACCCCAATACAAGGGCCTAAATACTTGGCAATTCACTTTTTGGGCTTCCCGATTACACTGTAATACGCGCCGCACCGTGTTAAAATTCTTAAAGCCCCTATATTGGGGTCTGGGTGTCGCTAGGGGCCTGGGTTTTCAGGGTCCAGGTATGTAACGTTTCGGGTTGAGGAGTTGGCTCCGTGGTAGCGGGTTGGTTTAGGGTGTATCCTAGAGCGAAAGTCCTAAGGATTAGGGTTCAGGTTTAGGGTTTGTCTTGAGGCCCGCTACTCCTAATAGACCCTATGTCTGCGGCTTAAACGGTTTCCGTCGAGTTTGAGCTTCTGCGGCATCTGGCCTTCAACCAGATTTTAAAACGGCCTTCGCGAGGGGTTCCGCAGCCGATGGTAACCAGGGTTTACAGCACGATAAGTTACAGGAGCATGCCTGAATCCTAGACCCCAAGGCCCTAAGCCCTATGTCCTAAACCCAAGGCGTCCTTGGGATCTTCAGGGTTTCCGGAAATTTCCGGAACTTTCGGAAGGTCACAGTCAGAACCACCAAGGTCTCTGAGACCCTGAGACCCTAAGTCCAGGGTTTATGGGGTTGCATGGGTTTCGCTTTCTCGTGGAGGAAGAGATCTTAAATCATCATCCAGCACTGCAGGTGTACTCCTGAATTTCTGGTTTCAGAATACCTGAGACCCTCTGCATTGTGCATTCGGAAGAAACTAAATCCTAAACCCTAAACCCTAAACGTCAGTTGCGGCTCGCGAAGATACATGGCAGGTGGCGGCGGACCCACGAGGATGCGCACATCCTCTGCAACCTGGAGTCGGGGGGCTCTTTGGGTGGGGGACCCCAGCACTTTATGATAGCCATAGTATTGCTATTATTACCCATAATAAGGAATATACCATAATTCCCATAGTTTAGAGTCCTTAAGGTCATGCAGGATTTGTCCATCAACAGTAGTATTGCTATTATTGCTATTGTGAACTTTTGTAATTGCTATTTTTGATCACTGTCATCGTGCATATGGTCTTTGTACTAGCATAAGGGTTAATTCCAGTGATTGTTTCATTCCTATTGGTATTGTAATTATGCTGTATTCTTCTGGTCATGCTCTGTTCTTCTCATGTTGTAATACAATTGGTAGTACTATAATTGTTGTTATTGTAACTATGAATCGTTTCGTTGTTATTATGATTGTTATTACTATTATTTTTAGAATTATTGTTCTTTAGCATTGTTACTGTTATTGTTCTTATGGAGATTGTTATTACTGTTACTGTCGTTGTTGTTGTGGCTATCGCTGTTGCTGTTGCTATTGACATTGATACTGTTCTGGCGGTTATGCTTACTTTTGCTATTGCTACTTCCATGGTTTGTGTTGTGGTAGTGCCATGTTAAAAGACTGCAATCATGAATACTGGTATTGTTTATGTCTTTTTTGCGCTGGATACCCCAATATTTGTTTTCTATGTTTGTGTTTAGATGCTACTAGGGTTGGTTTCATGTGTAGATGATGAGGGGACTTAGTATGTAGGTTGCAAGCTGACCTGAGGAATAGTATTGTTGATTATTCAGGCTTCTGTATTGCGGCAGTAAGGGTTGACCCTGCGAGTATAGCTCTCCTCGTCCTCCAAGTTCAGGATGTAGCGTGGGTCTTGTGGCTTCAGGATTTACGATTTTGGGTAAGGGTTTAGGGTAAGGGCTTTAGGAGTAAGGGTTTCGGGGTGTATGGTTCAGGGTTCAGGGTTTTGGGTTTAGGGTTAGGGTTCTGAGTTTAGGTTTTGGTTTAGGGCTTCGGGACTTCGGGATCTACGGTTGTAGGATAGTGTTGAAGTGTCAAGCAGGTCCTCGCTGTAGATAGCACTGGATACGACATCCGGGTAGAGACTTGCTTGGAAGGAACAGCGGCTAAAATAGGCACCTAAATAAATGCAAATATCATTGTTGCGTTTCCGTATTTAAAATTGAGTACAATATACCTCAAAACTCCCAAAACCCTATTCAATCATCAAGGCCCCTACGTTACCCTTCTCGGAGGGCGTCCTTCCAGCTGTTTCCGCGGCGAAAAGCAGATCGGTGCTTGGATCACACCCTAAACCCCTTAATCGTAAATCAGCAAAGTCCCATAAGAACTCGTCTACAACCTAGAAAACCTACTACGGAACCTTGTAGACCCCTCGTGCAACCTGACAGGAACCCGCAAAAGCGCTTGAGCAAACCCATGTTGAATCTTCGTAAAGCCTTATGAGAAATCGTATAAGCCATGGAAGTACTACGTAACTACTATCCTAAAACCGAGTACCTAATTATTGGGTCCTTTGGTGGATCCTTAGGGTCATTGTCAGCCCTTGTAAACCCCGTCTAGGGCTCCTACGTTTGCTTCTCCACAGGGTCCGCATCGCCCGGCGTCTTTGCCGTGCTGGATGGTGGGGAGCTCCTGTTGTTTTGTCGAAGAGTTGGTTGTTTGCTTGCAAATCAGGTTTTGAGTAGGGTGTTGATGGGTTTTTATTGGTTCTCGGGCTTGGGCAGTTTTGGGGGGCATGCCCTACACCCTAAACCAGCTGTGGGTTGTGGCAAGTTTGAGGGTGTGTTTGGCGACAATCTTAACGCTTGACCCAACACCCTCAAACCTTAAACCCCTCACCCCTCAAGCCCGAAATCCAGCACCATAAACCCCAAACCACAAATTCGGGAAGTTAGAACCCTCTAGCTATGAAGTCCGTGGCGAGGCAGTGAAAGCAATGTAACAGTTCGCCATAGCGAACTCTCCAGAGCCGTAACTGCTTGCGCGAATCGAATGTCAAATGTCAAATCTGCGATAATGGAGCTTTGGTCACCAATGTCGCAGAGATGTAGCGCCTTTCATTTGAGTTGTCGCCATCAAAGCCTCTCCTGCGCAATACAACTGCTCCTCACAGCCCGCATCTCCAAACAATCTTGAAGGGTTGTCAGCATCTGAATTGGTTCATGCGACCACACCCATCAAGAGGTGAGTATAACTTTGTATAACAGAATCGCAAACACTCCATACGTCGGTATGGCAGCACTAGAACACCATCATGAGGCTTTCATAGAAATTTGTATACAACCGCAGAGACGGATCCATCCAACGTTTACAGTGCAGAATCTTACTTTACAACGCCTTAAGATCTGTGTAAAACCCTGCGACCACCCTGTTAAGCAACCTTGCAGACCCACAGAAAACTTTCATAAACCCCGAACAATTAAAGAAACGAATCCCGCAAGCCCTAAAGTCTCAAAATCCTACATGCGACCTCCAAAAAATCGCCAAGCCCCTGAACCCCAAGCCCCAAACCCTTCAAAAAGCACACCGACCATCAGAGAACGCGAAGCAGGCCACGGCGGCTCTAGCGCCGCCCTCGAGGGAGCCAAGCTCCTCGAGGAGGGTTTAGGGTTTAGAAGGCCCTGAAACAAGGTTTTTACAAGGGTTCTTCTTCGAGTTTGCATTGCTAGAAGTATGTGTTGGGGTCCTTCACAGAGGGGTGCTTTGGGGCGGGGACGTCTTGAGGTTACTTCCTTCGCTGGAACCTTACTCCCTACACCCCTGCCTTCAGGGTTACAGCAGGTACGGTTTCAGGTTTCAAGTTCTGCTTGCGGGGTAAGCCAAAAGGCTTCGGCTTTCACCGCAAATTCGCGAAACTTAACTAGAACACTCAAGATGTGTCCAGTGTCGATTCTCTAGACTTACGTGTAATCTTCCGACCCTGCTGTTGCCCATGTCGTGCGAAATGTGGGCCTTCAAGCGGGAAAGCACTCGTGGAGATTTAGCCACCCCTGTGCCTCAACCCCTGGCCACTAAACGAGAAGGCCAAAAGCCACGGGGGCAAGCCGAGACGCTGAACCCCAAATCCCGCAGCGACGTCCGTGAGGAAATCCCAGAGGGTAAACTGTCGGTAATGCTAGACTGCTAGAGGCTTTTGAAGCCCCTCTCGACCCGTCGTCCGACACGCAACATCGCAGAGACAAGCCCAACGTCCCGTTGACCAAAGTAGGACAAAATTAGATAACATCCTTCAACAAACCCCTGAACCTCACCCGAAAGACAGAACTCAAAATGTGTGAAGACCCTTTTCGCTCTCGCCTGCTTGCTACATCTAAGCCATAAACCCCAAAAGCAGCCCCTATCGAACCCGTATATGACAGGAAACCCGAAATCCTAAACCCTGAACCCGAAATCCTAAACCCTAAACCCGAAATCCTAAACCCCTCTCAGTCGGCCAGGATCAGCTGAAATCCGTGGCTACCTGCGGAATCCGGAGCCCGGCAGAGGCGTCGCGACTGCTCCAGGACGGGATTCTGGGGCCGTTTAAATCAAAAGGGTTTAGGGTTTAAGGGTTTAGGCTTTAAGGGTTGAGGCTTTCAGGCTTTAGGGTTTAAGGTTTAAAGGTTTAAGATGTAAGAGTTTTCAACTTCGCCGTGAGGCTGTTAGCTTCGCAGAGCGTCGAGGCTTGGTCAAACTTCTCGAACTTTCCGAAATCCTCCAAGGAAGCATGTGCCTGGGAGCTTCTGAGGTCGATCTTGCATGTACATGTAGGGGCCTTCATAATTTGAACAGGATTTTGGGGGTTCCTTAGTGCTATAACTATAGTATAATATACCCGCAAACCCAATTCTAACTATTGAGGCCCCTACATTAATTCGTAATTGTAAGCTCTTACCTTCCCTGCATAAGCAAATTAAAATAAACTCCAAAAGGCACCCTGGCCTTGTGGGAGTTTCGGGAAACAGCAAGGAACACTGATATGAACCGCTGAACAGGAGGGTCCCGATTTTAAGGCCTTTTTAAGGGCACAACGAATTTTACTCTACCCACGTCCTATTTCAGGACTTTTAAATGTTTTCGGGGCTCTGCGGCGAGGAGTTTGACTGCAAGCGCATTTAGAAGTTTAAGGTTAGGGTTTAGGGTTTAGGAGTTGGCAGTCAAAGCGGGAGTTTGCAGTCAAAGCGGGTCTTATTCGGGTTGGCATATATAGACCATAGTTCACTAGTTAGGTAGGTGCTCTAAATACTGTTCTTGGTTGTTGCGGCACACCTATAATCTACAAACCCTGGCTCTAAAACCACCAAAGCCTAGACCCTAAGAACCCTAAACCCTATACCCTAAACCCTAAAAAAAACCCTAACCCTGAACTATGATTTAGACCCCTGGCCTTCGAGCACTGAGCCTCGTGCCCAGAGCTAACACCAGGCCAAATCCCCAAACCCCAAACCCAAACGACGCCCAAAGCCAAAAGACACCAAAACCCACGAAAAAAGGGCCCTGAAACTTGAAGCCCGAAACAGAGAGGATGCATTCATCGACTGCGATGAGCGCCTGCGCCAGCAGCTCGGGCAGGAGGACCGGCTGCTCTGCCCTTGCATGGGAAGCATTTTGCTGGGAGGGGCTTGTTTAGTTTAGGGTTCTTAAGGATTTAGGGTTTAAGGTTTTAGGGTTTAGGGTACTTAAGGATTTAGGGGGTTTACGGTTCCTAAGGATTTAGGGTTCAGAAGGGTTTAGGGTTCTTAAGGATTTAAGCTTCAGGGGTTGAGGGTTCTTCAGGATCTGGGGTTTAGGGTTTCAGGGTTCATAATTGTTTGGGGGTTCAGGGCTCTGTAAGGGTTTTGACGGGTTGGTTGGGGCTTTAGGAGTTCAGGCATTCGAGGGTCAGACATGGTATTATAAGTACTATAGGGGCCTAAATAACTACCTATACTATTGTGGGGGGTTCCTTACTATAGCTATGGCCCCAAGACCCTATTCTAATCATTAAGGCCCTATATTACCGTAGTAGTGTCGCTGCTCACGACTCACGACTCGATGTTTCAGCTACTGGCTGTCCCCTGATCCTGCAATTATGCGTCGGAGTGACTTGGCATGCTGACAAGCTATGACTTGGCGAGTTTGGATCAGGATCCTTACAAGTGTTGGTGCTAGTACATCTTAGTGGTCTGTTTGGAGATCATTTCAATAAAGGACCGTGCTTCGCAGACAATCGAAGAGCCTTTTAACATCCGTGCATTGTGGGCCATGCCCAGGGACCCTTCGCATGTGACACTATTTCCCTGCGCCTGCGCTGAGTGTGGGGGAAGAAAGGAAAAACATGATAGAAAGCCTGAATAACTGCCTATACTATTCCTCAAAGTTCCTTGGTGGAATATTTCTCGAACCCTCACTCTAATCTACTTATGAAGGCCATTTCCTCTCAGTTTTCACATGTAAAAGAATCATGGAGCAGCCGTGGTATTGCCGGCAGTCATGTGTTGACTTGCCTAAACGGGCCCAAACCCTAAACAAACCGGACTTTAAGCCATGCTCGGCTTGCTTCCTTCCGATCAGAACCGGCTCCAGACCCTAGCCGCTACAGAAAGCTCGTAAGATGCAAAAAGCAACCATACTATAGTATACTATAGTATACTATAGTATACTATAGTATACCATAGAATACAAAAGTATACTGTAGTATACTATAGTATACTATAGTATACTATAGTACCTGTATAAACCCCCGAAAGGCCCTTGGAGAGTTGTAGGACCGGAGTGGCTCCACGGTGGTTGCCTGTATCATCAACCCGGCGAGGGGCAACGAGTGCGACTCCCTGTATTCTGCTGGCGTTGAGGTTTAAGGGCACTTTAGACCCTAAATCCTAAACCGCTGGGTTCTTGTTAGGGAGTTTAATTCAAGTTACCATAATTAGGAACTACAGTAAATAATATGGTTTCTTTTTTTTAATGGTAGCTTAAATTAAATTCCTTAACAAGAACCCAGACCCTGAGCCCAAAGGTATTCCTTTTGTTGGGCATTTTTGTCGAAGAGAACGCAGAATTAGTATCTAGGGAGTGCGTCGAGTTTAGGGCTCTGGCGGGGATTTGCATGGCTTTAACCCCATGGTAGACCTTAACCCCAATTAACATACCTTCTTCAGGACTTATATAAAGAAATCATCTTGGGGAAACCCTGAAAAGCTAGGCTATGTGGGGTCCAGGTAGGTCTTGTGGGGTTTGGGGCGTTTTTTCTCGCCGGGGTTGAAGTTGTGGAAGATGTCGGATTTGTAGTAGGGGTTTAGGGTTTAGGGTTTAGGGTTAGGGTTTAGGGTTAGGGTTTAGGGACTAGGGTTTAGGGTTTAGGGACTTGCGGGTCTTTCAGACTGGTTTCGTCGACTTCGGGGGTTTCGGGGTTCAAGGGTTTAAGGCTTCGGGTCCAGGGCTCTAGGGTTCTGGCTTCCAGGGCTAAGCGTCAGGTCTAAGCTGCTCGTCGAACTGCCGGGAGGGGGGACGGCGCCCGACGAGGCCGTAGTAGAACTGGCCGGCTCGCGTGAGCTCGCCGAGGACCTCCCGGAGGGCTCGGCGGATGGCTTCTCCTTGCTGTACCCGGCTAGACATGATTTCTAGGGGGGGAGCCGGCGGTCTCGGCGGACGAACAACGTTCCCGCTGCAGCCATGTCTTATCTCAGACGACTTGTTGTGCTGCCCGAAGAGCACCCAGTAAGCTCAATTGAACTTGATTGAGCTTTGGCGTCTCCGTGCGGTAATAAGCCGCGTCGTACATCAGCGGCTGGCGCGACTACGACACGGCCTGGAGGCGCACTGCAAGTGGGGCGCCAGCATTTTGTTGCCTAGCGTTGCGCCAAGCCATTGCGGCGGAGGAAGAGATGAGCATTGGGGTTTTCGGCTCCCGGATGTCCTTGCGTTTAGAGTCCCGGGTTCGGGGGTTGAGGCTTGACCTTAAGGGTCCAAGATTTATGCTTGTTGATACCAAAAAGCCCCTCAAGTCCTGTAATAGGGCTAGGGTTCAGAAGGCCCTTCTGGTTTAGGGTTTCTTCCAGCTTTTTTCTTCCAGGGTCCTTGATTGCTGGAGCCCCTCTCCGGCAGAGTTGAGAAGGCCTCTTGTGCTTATGACCGGGCTGCAGAGTTGCTCCTGTATTTGTTGCAGGGAGACTTGCGGACTTGAAATACCTGGGTCTGAGGTTTCGAGTCTGGATCCAGCTGCAGAAGCATGCAAAGTCCAAACGTCTTGAGCTCTCAGGGTATTCCCGGACGTGAGATGGGAGTTTTCGAAAAAAGGGGACCCTATTATAGTACCCTAAGTAGTAGGATCCTCGTTATTCGGACCCCAAAATACGGTACCCCTAATTTTCGGAAACTCCCATATATCTACGCAGAAGCCCCCCGAGAACGCCCCGAAACCTTGAGGCCCGAAGCCCTGTTCCAATCAACCCCAAACCCCCAAACCCTACTAAAAGCCTCCAAAAGCACCCCATTAAAAAGGTAAACCCCCAAACCCTACTAATGACCTCCAAAAGCACCCCATTAAAAAGGTAAACCCCCAAACCCTACTAAAAACCTCCAAAAGCACCCCATTAAAAAGGTAAACCCCAAAATTCTTACAATCATGCAAAGAACGCCTAGAAGGCACGGTCCTCCCACGCCACAGGTACACAGTGCAGCTGGCTCATGCTGGAGACTCGAGGGCGGTGCTGTGCCGAGGCAAACGGGTTGAGGGTTCAGGGTTTAGGGTTTGCCCATAGGCCCCAAAGTAGTTCCTTTTTGGGATTACATATTCAGAATTCTATAAGGTAATCCCAAAAAGGAACTACTTTGGGGCCTATGGGTAGGGTGATTGGAGAGTTTTGGGGCTTGAGGGATGGGGGCTTTTTGGCTTTCGGCTTTGGGGCTTTGGGGTTTTCGGGCTTGAGGTTTTGAGGGCTTCTTTCCCGGGCTTCATTGAAGCCTTGGGGTACAGAAGGCGTCTTCGGGCTTCGGGATTTAATTCCCTAAACCCTAAACCCTGGATTTCGGGTTACGGGGTTGGAGTTAACGGGCTTGGAGTTTTAGTTTGGCATGCGGGGCTCTTTTGGAGGCTGAAGGCCTTCAGTGTTTAGTGTTGAAGAAACCTAGCAAGCCTAGTGTTTAGAGTTTAGGGTCTCCGTGAGGGCTTGGGGGTGGTATTGGATGGACGGTTTCGAAGTATCTGAGACATCTGGTTTTGCCACTGTTCAGTGCCATCCCTTGCGTCCACATTGGAAGCGCCATGCGTTCGTTTCTTGCTGCATCTTCGCGCTGCCGTTGTACTTCGTTGTAATTCTTCTGGTGCCCAAGGCTCTGTGAACCCCTCGACCTTAAACCCATAACTCTTGAATGCTGAAACTCTAGACCCTATTCCCAGAACCACTTTGCCCAAATTTGCTCCTGCTCAGTTTTCAAGCAGTACACCACAACACTTTTCTAACCACTAAAGGGTTACAGTAAACCCCATAAAGTTGGAAACCGGATCAAGGCCAAATAGTGCTGGGATTCCCTATACATTACTCTTAAGGATTGAGGCTATTGGGTTTCCAACTTTTGGGCTTCTACTGTAAATATGATCAAACTCGACCATGTAGAACCCGTTGTTTGCCTGCTTTAAATCGCCTCAAGCCCTGAAAGCCGAATGGGAGTTTCCGAGAATTAGGGGTACCTTAGGGTTCCTTTAAAGGGTTACTTGAAGGGTACTGCAAGGGTTCCTTTAATGGGCTCCGTTTAGGGTTTAGAGTTTCCGGAAATTACGGTACCTTATTTGGGGGTCCTTATAGTAAGGATCCTACTATTTAGGGTGCTATATTAGAGTCCCCTATTTTCGGAAACTCCCGAATCATGACAGCAAAGGCGGCCGTCTCCACTGCTCCAAGGAGAGTTCAAGAGGGTTTGTGGCTACGGAAGATGCTTGAAAGGGTTCCTCGAGCGGTTCTGTCAAGCTTGTACAAGGTTTCAGGCCTTAGGGTTTAGGGTTTAGGGAGGACTTCGTTTCAAGACCATGTGCCAGGGTTTGTGGCTGCTGTTAGTGTCGATTATGGGGCTATTCCACATCGGTTATGGTTGATGTACAGGCCTCCCATGTCGAAGGAGACTTAAGGTCCCGTGTAATGTGGATCTTGCTATTCAGGCACTGAAAGGAACGGGGTTTTATGCACAGGTCTACATTCGGATCGGGCTTCGGGGTAGAGTTTTCGGATCGGGCTTGGGGGTTAGGCGGAAGGTCTAGGGTTCAGGATCTGCGGTCTCGTCTTCAAGGAAGCCGAAAGCTGGGAAGGGGCGGCAGCTCTTTCCTGGATTCGGGGTTGTAGTTTTCTTATTATAGGACCTTCGAACCATGAAGAACCTTCTCCAAGGAAGGCGCTGCAATCAATCTACGGAGTCTATAGGTTTTAGACATGTGGGCAGGGGTAAAGGTTCCCAGGTTTGGGCTTCAGGGTTGAGGGTTTAGGGATGTGGGACTAGGATTCAGTGCCTCGCGGACTGAGGGGCTAGATCCCTAGACCTCGAATCTCCTAGATCCTAAATGCTAAAGGTCTTAGATTCCTAAACCCTAAACCCCAAACCGCCCCACGCCAAGCCCACGACGGCGAGGATCACAAGCCCAACCGGGAGGACGAAGCACGTCGGATCGAAGCTGCGGGCGGGTCGCTCCTGCGTGTTTTACCTTTTGAAGCAAGGGCGCGAAGATGTCTTTAGAGCTTAGGGTTATGGAAAAAACTGTGAGGCTCTTTCCTGCGAGATTCTTTCGGTGTCTCGGAGGTTTGGGCTTTAATAGTTGCCAGGGCTGAGGGTTTAGGACAGAGGGGCACAATCCTGCAGTATTCAACACCCGAAATGATTGGAATTTTGGTGTGGCCTCCTTGTTATTGGTAGTACAGCTTGTTGGTGACTGTTGTGGAGGCTACAATCTGTGTAGCATCAGCGCCGGCGATGAGCTCACGCTGACTCACACTGGTCGCTGCCGCGCGTATCTTCCGCCGGCCCATCCATGTCATCTCTGACGGTTCTTCCTCCAGTGACGATCGGTTGGGTGGACACCCCAGTGTTGGTGACTTCGCGCAAATTGGCGTGCGCCAGGATGCAGCATGCTTGCAGAGTCCCAGTACAGCTGATCTACTCCCAAGTGTCATGCTACAGTTGCCAAAGCAGCCTAGTGCGCCGTCCCAGTCCTTAGAGACCCCCAGGAACTAGGCATTGCTTGGAGAGATTGTGTGGGATTTACGAGGCCCCCCAGCAACTGAACAGTACTTGGACATACTGTTTGGCATTTAGACACACCTTCGGAACTAGACTCTACCTGGGCGCTTGTCAAATTATGGTCCCTTTTTGGGTACCCTAAAGGCCCTAAATATTAGGTGCCGTATTATAATAAGCTTGACAACCACCCACCTGGACATACTATTTGCTATTCAGGAGGATCCGGATCCCGGCAATCAGAGAATACTTGGGCCTTCGGGAGTCAGGTTACCGCAAATGTTAAGCAGACCTGCGGACGATACTCTTCGGGCTCTTAGGGGGGCCAGCTATTTTTGACAAGACTTGGGGATTTGCCCTGAACCTACCGATTCGAGACTACTTGGACATCATGGGCTTTCTCCGCTTTCTCCGACAGTCGATCTCTAGATTTCCGCTTCTTTCGCGGATTGTCTGTCAGGATGTCGATCCATTTCGGTCGCATGGGCAACCTGGTTTCGGCCGACCATGGAAAACGGACTCTCTTCCTTGCCCAGGTCGTCCCTATATGGGAGTTTCCGAAAATTAGGGGTACCATATTTAGGGTTCCTTATAATAGGGATCCTACTATTTGGTGATTGCGCTTTTTTTCACTGGTAGTTTGGGCTGCTTTAAGGTTTGTCTTACGTGGCAGGCGTGGGACTTTTGAGCATAAGCTAGTTTTGGGGCCTTAAAAAACTAATCCTTCTAGAAGTCCAAATCTGTGCAACTTCAAGATGGTTGGGACATGGATGCTCTGTGGGAACGGACGGACTTTGTGTGGACGTCAACATGGTTGGGACATGGATGCTTTGTGGGAACACGGATGCTGGATGCAAACACTGGAAAACACAAGAAAACGTAAAAACCTTACGATAAAACACACCGGACTTTGTGTGGACGTTAACATGGTTGGGACATGGATGCTTTGTGGGAACACGGATGCTGGATGCAAACACTGGAAANAAAACCTTACGATAAAACACACCGGACTTTGTGTGGACGTTAACATGGTTGGGACATGGATGCTTTGTGGGAACACGGATGCTGGATGCAAACACTGGAAAGAACACCGGAAAACGCAATAACCTCACGATAAAACACACCAGAATGCCGCCTATCTGCAAAAAACACACACGATAACGCCCGCTATGTGCAAGAAACACAGGAGAATGCCAGGGAAAATAAGGCGCGCCCACCTACTATTTAGGGTACTATATTCGGGTCCCCTAGTTTCGGAAACTCCCATATCACCTTAATCTACGTAAAGCCTCAGAAGCCCTTGGCCTCCACCGTTCCTTTAAGGGATCTATAAAAGTTCCTTTAAGGGATCTATAAGGGTTCCTTTGAGGGGTGAACCCTGTACAAACCCCAAGAAAAGAGCATTACGCTTCGCAAGCCATCTCCTAGACCCCGAACCAGACCCAAATCCTGAAGCCTAAACCCCAAACTCCTAAAGTCTAGATCCTAAACCCTAAACCGCCCTAAGTCTCACGCCCTACATCCTAAACCACGAACCTCTATACTCTAAACCCTGAAACCCTGAAACCCTAAACCCTAAACCCCTAAACCCCTAAACCCTGAAACCCTGAAACCCTAAACCCTGAAACCCTAAACCCTAAACCCTGAAACCCTGAAACCCGGAAGCCGGAACCCTAAACCCTCTCCCCTTCTGCCAGGTGCGTGTCGCAGGGACCCCTTGGCGGAGGCCCCATGCGCGTCGACGGAGCCCTGGCCGGGGACTCCCAGCTCGTAGGAAGGATAAATCTAACCCTTTAAGGGTTCCTTTCAAGGGTACCATAAGGGCTCCTTTAAGGGATCTATAGGGGTTCTATTAAGGGTTTAGGGTTTAGGGTTTGGGAGTTTCCGAAAATTAGGGGACCCTAATACAGGACCCTAAATAGTAGTATCCTTATTATAAGGACCCCACCCCAATTTTCGGAAACTCCCAAATGTGGGAGTTTCCGAAGTAGGGTTCCCTTTAAAGGGTTACTATAAGGGTACTATAAGGGTTCCTTGAAAGGGCTCTATCTACTATTTGGGGTATTGCATCACTCCCATGTAGGGTTGGGGCTTAGGGGTTTAGGGTCCAGGGGTTTCTGTTATCAGGTCGGATGTTCGGAAGGATCATGTTGAATGGGGTTTATGGGGTTTTATGTGGGTTCTGCTGAATATGCCTGGCGTCAATGGCATTAGAACGATGTCACAGGGCTTTGTGAGTTCCACACGCGCTTTCGGGGTTTTGGTGGACTTATACCTAGGGTCAAGGGTTTAGGGGTACAGAGTTTCGAGATTGATCCAGCCGGATTCATTGGCTTGTGCTTAGGGTGATGCATTCCATGACACATGAGGACTGTGGTTTCTGTTTCCCTGCCGGTACTTTCCGGGGTCCCTTCCCTAATCCCTCAACCGAGGGGCCTCAAAAGGTGGGATGAAGGTAGGTGGGGTAATCCCAAAATAAGAGTCCTTATATAAGGGATCCTTAATCCTACCTACCTTCATCCCACCTTTTGAGGCCTCCAATCAACCCAAAGCCCCAATCGCTAAACCTCTGATACACCAGCCCGAAACCCTTCTGTTCGCAATCTGGTCGCGAAGCCGTGTAGGAGCCCAGCCCAAAACCCAAAACCGCAAAGCCCTATATAGCCTACACCCCGAAACCGAAATGCCGCCCTAAGCCTATGGAGAACCGTTACAAAAGAACCCCTATCAGAACGCATGTCTCGGACCGTCAGAAGCCCTCACGTTTCCAAAAGGCAGTGAGCAGGGCGCTGGGCGACTTCCATTTCAAGCCCAGCGGCATGGACCCGGCGAAGTGCAAGGCCCGATTCTTTCTTGATTTATACAAGCGTCGCAAGGACTGCTACTCAATATCCCCTTATGGTCTCTTTATAATATACCGTTGTACACCCAACACTTTATCAGTCGGGTGTAGCGATGAGGGTTCAGGAATTCGGAGTAGTGTTTACGTGGGCGTCAAGATGTGGGTAGGTGTCAAAATTAGGGTCCCTTTTGGGGTATCTCACATAGTAGGTGCCGTATTATATTAGGGACCCAAAAAGGGACCATAATGTTGACAACCACCCATGTTTCCGAAAATAGGGGATCCTAGTATAGTACCCTAAATAGTAGGATCCTTATTATAAGGATCCCCAAAATAAGGTACCCTTAATCTGGTCATTGTGCTTACTTACTGTTTGCATTCTTTGCTTCAGGCCGGAGCTTACGCGGGTTTTTCACAAGCGGTCGCGAAAGAATCGGGCTTGACAGTCCCCAAAGGCCGGAATTTCGGCTCAAACTTCAGACTACCCTAAGCTGTCTTCCCATTGTAGGCTCAGGGTTTAGGGTTTAAAAAGCCACAGCTTGAGCGGAGCTACTCCCAATGCCGGATTGGCGCCAAAGTGGGAGAGCGTTCCTGAGCAAACGATCCTTCATCACGGAATCCAGCTAAACAGCAAACCCTCAAACCCTCAACCCTAAACCCGGAACCCCCCTAAACCCTTGTCAACCCTAAACCCTAAACCCTCAACCCTAAAACCCGGAACCCTTCGGAATCCGCATAGCATCTTCCGACAAACTTACGGGAGTCGTCAGTCCTAAACTGTAGCTCCGAGTCCCCAAACCCCAAACCGCGCACTCTAAATCCTAAGCCGAAGCCCTGAACCCACGACTTCCAAAACGCCCTTGATTTCAGGTGTCTGTTGTGCCAGAAGTGCAGACAGTCGAAGGGTGTACCTCCGGCCGGCATCTTACAGAACCTAAACCCTAAACCCTAAATTAAACCCCAAACCCTAAACCCTAAACCCTAAACCCTTACAGAAGGGGCTTTGGGTCTCTGTCATCTTTGTTCGTCTCTGAGGGCTTCCTTAGGTAGTATTATTCGGGAGACCCCTTAAAGGGTACCCCTTCTGAACCCTACTTCTGGCTCTCTTAAAAGGGACCTTATTGAGAGGGTCTATATCCCCAAGGGTCGCCCTAATCCCAACTCCCATTCCTACAGCATTGCTTTCAATTGCTACGGTCTTTCGCTGTCTTAAAAACGGTTCCACAGAAGACAAGGGCATGTATATTGGGCAGGTTTAAAGTTAGTTTTGGGTTTTACCATGGAGCCTGTGGACTTAGGGATTTTAGGGTTCCTTTTGGCTTTCGGGTGTAGGGCTTACGGCTGCAAGGCTTTCGGAACTGGGTTCAAAATGCTTCAGAGCTGCAGAGCTCTAGCACGTACTTAGTGGTTTGAATGGCGAGTCATAGCTTGTTCATGAATGCCCTGTATGGTGGTACACCGTCCAAAGCCCCCAGACATTCTAGGCGCCTAAAGCCTATCGGATGACTTCTCGCGTCTCAGGTGACTGGGTGCTTTTGGCATGTGACGGCATTTTCGACGTCATGGAGAACGATGAGGTGGAAACCGAGAACGGTCTCAAACCCTTACGCTCACACATATAAATAATCGTATAAACGTATTTATAGCAGTGTTTGACGACCTATAAAACATATAGTAATAGTCTATACGAGTATATAATGGTATATAATGGTACACACTAGTATACAACGGTATATGACAGGAAAAAAGTATGTACTACTATGTACTGGTATCTACTAGTATACATAAGCATATACCAGTATATAGTAGTATAGACTAGCATATGATATGATAGTATATAATAGTGTATAATTGTAAGCAAGAATATAAGATAGTATATGATAGTATATGATAGTATATGATAGTATATGACAGTATACAATAGTATTTGATTTTGTATAAAAGCATATAGCAGTACATATAGCAGTCTATATACATACATATATATATATATATATAGGTATATAAATGAAACAGTGTGTGCAAGTATATAGTAGCGTATAACAGTATATAATCGTATATATTCGTACATACTACATAACAGTATGTATCATATAGCAGCATATATATCGGTATATGATAATGTTGTTAAGCTGTTGTTCGGGCCTGAGCGCGGCTTCGCCGCTCCACTCGCAATATCCCAGTACCTTATCTTGTCGTTATCCTAGCCCTTGCCACCCCCGCTTGCTTCCTCACTCGCCGGCTTTGAAAGTACACCGCACATTGAGAGCTGTTGCCCACAATGATTGCGACATTGCTCAACAGGGCAAGGTGATCTGTCAGCGAAGGATGATGACAGACATCATGTGGATAATATCACCATCACCATGGCCATCCCCCATCCCCATTGCAGCTACGCAGCCACGATCGCTGTTTCAATAGAGTGTTGAGGTATATTATACTATAATTATAGTAAGGAACCCCCCAAACTTGTATTGGTAATAAACTAAACGAACACACATGGACAACGCTTCTAACGATGCATGAAGAAGTATCTTCAAAGCACGCCAAAATCATTGTGAGGTGTAAACAATTACCAATTCTTTTCTGGGGGCTACTTTTAAAGTTACAGAAGAATATACTCCAAAATCCCATTCCAAATTGTAAGGCCCTACGTTGCCCTTACCAGCATTCTGGAGGAGCCTTATGCATACCCAGCAACCCTAATCTAAGCCGGAAGCGTCTGGTAAGATCTGAGAAAGTCTTATGAAAATTCACGGTTTAGGGTTTAGGGTTTAGGGTTTTTTCAAAGAGTGAGCAGCCCCAAAGTTATAGACCTACAGTGCAGCCCTCAAGCCAAAACCCCAGACGCCAGATCGTAAGTAATTCCCAGAATCCCAGATGAATCATAAACCCAAGCCCCACAACGTTTATCGTTTAGGGTTCAGAGATTAGGGTTTAAGGTCAAGACCCCCTATAAAATCTTCTGAGAACCCTTCTGGGGGTTTCCGAAAATTAGGGGTACCTTGCTTGTGAATCGTGATAATAAGGATCCTACTATTTGGGGTACTATATTAGGGTCCCCTGTTTTCGGAAACTCCCTTCTCGACCCTTGAGATGAAGGTCAAAGACTTCGTGGAAAGCCACAGCAGCCGATCCGCCAAAAAGGCTGATGGTGCTCAGGCGGCCTGCGCAGCGGTTGCCGGGTTGAAGGAGCCTTCTGTAAAAGCTTTAGAGTTCATGGCTTAGGCGGCCTTTACATGTTGTGTACATATATATATACATACATACATACATACATAGATATATATATATATATATATATATAGAGAGAGAGAGACCCTGCGAAAGACGAGACTCGAGATCGCATGGTGTTGTGCCAATGCATGCCGGGGAAGGAGGGGAGGACCGATGCGTGCAGAGCCCGGGCGCCTACATGCACATGAAGTAGGGTTTATATTACCGTTTTGGTGAGTGTAGATAGGCCTCCTTCTGAATGTTGGTGAGTGTATATATTGGGTTTTATTATGGGGATACTAGTAATATAAACCATACCCTACATCCCTCCTTCTCATGACGTGGCAACTACTGCGAAGACTTGCGTGAATTTACCACGCCTTCCTGATTTCCGAGCACCGGCAACAGGGGAATGCCCTGGCCAGAACTCTGAGCCGGGCAGAGGGCAGAGCTGAGCGCTTCGAGCTACTGTGGGCGAGGACTGGCCCGACAACTGATGGTCCCCTACCTTAACACATTAATGTAGGAACCTGATTAAGAAACCCCGGTCCTATACCCCCCAAAATAGTAGGGTCCATATATAGAACCCTAATAAAGACCCAAGGTTTCTCAATCAGGTTCCTACATTAGCATTAGCTATGGGCGATACCCACGCTTCTTCGACTTTGGCCAAACTGCTCATTTGTCCGTTGTGCTCAGGCAAGGAGCAACCCCAGACTGCCCCAACAAGACCTGCATTCCGCATGTTGTGCACAGCTTGCGGAAGATTCCCTAACCTATCTTCGCTGCCTAGCTCGGAATTTTTAGATCCATGTCGGTGTCGTTTAAGGCTGTACTAGGCCCCCAAGCCCCCCAGACCAGCAACTCAGTTTCAAAACTCAAACCCGCAGCCCTAAACTCACCTAACCTGGACCTGGAGCCCCACGAAAGTCCAAATTTCTGGCCTTGCCCAATCCCGACCTTTGGTTAGTAGGGAATGGAAGAATGGTAGTAATAGTAGTTATAATCGTACCCCATTCCTCCATTCCCTACTAACCAAAGGTAAGAATCAAGACAACTGGGCTTTGGGACATTTTATATTTTCCCTTATTGGGCTTAAGAGGGTCTTATCTACTAATATTTTTCAAAAGCTTTAAAAGCCCCACTTAGTCAAGACCGGGGATGAGTTCGAGCTCTGGCCTTCCAACCCGGAACCCGAAGCCCTGATTCCAAGACGGCCACGTCCCAAACCCAACACATGAAGCCAGGGCCCCTGGCCTTTATCCTAAACCCAAAAACACCACAACCTAGAGCCAAAAACCTTCCCCAAACCCGCAGCCCTAAGCTTCACCCTAGACCCGAATTTTTAGTCGTGCAGGCTTTCGGGGGTTGGAGACCAGGTCTGTTGAGGGCTCAGGGGTTTAAAAGTTCAGGGTTTAGGGTTTTGAGGGTTCTCAAATATCTTCAAGGAACCCTCTTCCAAAACAACCTTCAGCTTAAATGGAATCATCCGACACCACAGCCACACCCCCTTGAACATCTGATAAAGTAAATATGTAAACGACCAAACAGATAGATCCATAGATAAATTTGTTGTAGATGATGAAGCAGTAGACAAACAACTACTCAAAATAAACGAGTATAGTTAAATATGAACATAAACATACAGAACATAACACACTAAGATAAATACGAAGATAGATAGATAGGTATATAGATACGTATATATATATAATATGTGTGTGTATAGAAAACGCGAACATGTCTTCACTCTAAAGGAATCCGAACCCCGAAGGAAAGGAACCCTAACTTGGACATTCGCCTTTAAAACCCGAGGGACATTCACACCAGTTTAGAGCACCATTAGAGCCCCTTCTTGCAACTTCAAGAACAAGGAGCCCTAATTTGGGACGGTGTATCTTCCTGAATTAAGAGGTTTTGGAGTCCCGACCCCACTCCGAAAAAAAACGCAGAAAACCCGATTAAACACCGCTGAAGCCCGGGAGGTGTGTATTGATATGCTGAAGCTCTGCCTGGACAAGGGAAGCAAGGACGTGTGCTCGGAAGTGCCAATGAGTAATCGAGTCAGCTGGTTTCCTCTTCTTGCTTGTTCATACTATTTTAAAAGACTTGTTAAACGTTATAGGGGTTTGGGGTTCGGGGTGTTAGGCTTTAGGGCTTGTCTTGGGTTTCGTGTTTGCAGCTTAGTGTTGAGGATGTTGAACCAGGGACGACGGGGTGCAAAGGTGGCCCAGGATCAGGGATCCAGGTCCGGCATGTCAAGGTTGGCTGCGATTTAGGGTCAAGGGGACGCTGTGTCCTAAGCCTTAAACCTAAACCATAAATGCCTCTGTTCCCAATGCTCCCTAAACAGCCATGGATACCCTTACTCCATAACACCAAAACCCGAAATGTGAGCTGCACGCCCCTATTTCTGTTTTCTAACCCCCACACCCCAAACCCAAGCCCTCAACACCCTTCCCCCTTCAAAACACCAACTTCAACTCGATGCCCGCAGAACGCCTTTCACGACGCAAGAGAGTAACCCCTACTCCTTTCCGCGACCCTTCTCCGCAGGACAACTGCACCATTTGCCTCGTTCAGTTCGGCGAGAACTTCCCAGTTAGGCGCCGCCAAGCGCTTTTGCATTTAGACAGGGTTTATTGATTTTTAGGCTTAATGTTGAGGTTCTTTTTCAGTGTGCTGTGAGGGCGCTGTAGAAACCCTAAACCCTAAACCCTAAACCCCCTAAACGTAGGGGTCTTGGAGGTTGAAGGGTTTTGCTTGGGCTTCAGGGTCTTCGCATTTCAAGCTTGACCAGGGCCTCGTGGGGTTCAGTACAGCCTTGAGGCTTTAAGGGGCGATACAAGGGGCTTTGCAAGGGGTCTAGGGTTTTTTAGGGCCCGAATCATTACAGTAGTGTTGTGGGGGCTATATTCTAAAGGGACCCCAGCATAGTATTGGTAACTATTTTCGGCCCTGTATTAGACATAGTTAGGAGCGACTTGCGGGCTTTGAGCGTCTTTACGGGAGCTGCAACCGGGCTTCCAGATTGCATCTTCAAAGAAACAGGATTCTTATAGATAACACCACAATTTACGGAACCCTTCATAGTTTTCCATGTTGTTTCAATGTTGAAAACCCTAAACCCTAAACCCCTAAACCCCTAAACCCTAAACCCTAAACCCTGGGGTTCTGTGTTATACGGGCCGACGTGCAAGGATCATCGAACACAACAAGGGCTTTGGGAGACGTAAAACAGGAATGTGGGGCCTACCGGGTTTCCCTCTCGGAACCCCTAAAGCCCAAACGACCCTAAACCCTAAACCCCAAACGACCCTAAACCCTAAACCCCAAACGACCCTAAACCCTAAACCCCTAAACGACCCTAAACCCTAAACCCCTAAACGACCCTAAACCCTAAACCCCTAAACCCTAAACCCTAAAACCTCAGGGAACTAGGAGCTGTCCTGGGATTTGAGGACGAAGACAGCGGAGCTCCTTCCGGGGCCCTGGAAGGCCGCCAGCCCCGAGGCTACGCGCCTCCGGTGTGTAGCTTTTCGGGTTCCAAACAGGGCGATTCTGAGTTTAGGGTTTAGGGTTTAGGGTTTAGGGTTTAGGGTTTAGGGTGATTCTGAGTTTAGGGTTGAGGGGTCTAAACCCTAAACCCTAAACCGTTTAGGGGCCTTGGTTAGAGTCAGACTTCAGAACTTCGGGCCCCCACGGCTTGGGGCATAGGAAGATTGCAGGGTTTTGGGAGGTTCAGGCTTTCACGGAAAAGGGGGTTCAGGAGTGTTACGGGGTTGATTTGAGGACTACGAGGGTTTTTGAGGGTTTAGGCTTCAGGTTTCAGAACTTAGAGCACAGTGTTGCAAGTCTTGATAACCGAAACCCGGAACCCTAAACCCCCAACATCCTGGACGCCCAGTACGGTTTGATCATAATATGACCCCTGATGAACAAAAGCACCTTTCTTGCAGTGCCTTCTATGAGAGTCCCAAATATAGCAAGCTAGCGTCTCAACACCCCTTGAACCAGAAAGCACCCTAACAAGCCTAGAACCTTCGTTTGCCTAAACCTTAAACCCAATAGCTTAAGGCTTAAATCCAAAGCAGTTAAGCCTCTAAACCCTAAACCCCCAAACAGTGCGTCTGATCGCCTGACATGACGAGGTGCAGAACAAATACGCCGAGTTCTTCCGTGGCCACGGCTTTGAGGCATTTGTACACACACAGTTTTTGGATTTCAGCGTTTTGTTCCGGCGAATGATAATCAAAGCATCACCAGTGTTGATTGTTGATAAAAAGACTAGACCTACAGTTTAACAGCGCGTTGAACTCACATTGGCGTAGGTGCAATACTGGGGGATGTGCTGAAAAAGGTCACTACAATCAACATCGCAGCCAGAACAGCAGCACGAATTACAATGATCATAGCCACGACGATCAGCACAGTATAGGGGCCTGCAGTACTATTCCCTGGGTACCTTATAACATGTGTATTCCAATATACCCTGACAGCCCTAGCAGCGTTTTCTACTTGTCAAAACCAATGTATTTTCATACAGCCAATATAGTTTCATCGAATCAGCAGTTCCACCTTTTGCATCCGCCTGGTCTGGACTAGGGTCGGTATTCGACCAGTGTAATGCAAACTCATTATGCAACCCCTCTAAAACCCTAAACCCTAAACAGCACCTTCCTGAGTCCTTAAGACAGTCGCAGGCCGAGGCGAACGAGATGACCTCGTCGGGGCGACGGCTCTCAGGTGAGCGATGCTCTTCGTACGGTTCCAGACGGTAGACCACCCATGAACAAACAGCCTTTCTTAAAGGGCTTTAGGGTTTAGGGGTTTAGGGTGTAGGAGAGGGTTTATTACTCAGGGGTCTGCATTGCAGCTTGCATAGGGTTCCAGCGTCTCGAACTTAGTGGGAGAACATTGGGGCCTCCATTTGCAGAGGGGGCCTCGGACAATGCAAGAGTCAGCACCTTGCGCAAGTTAAGCCGAAGTAGCCAGTCCCTGGCGAGTACTTTTCATGAGGTCATTCGCAGAATCCCAGGGTCTTGCAATACTTCCGTTTGTGACCTCACGGGCTTTGGTGTGAGATTTCACAGCGCGCTTACGACCCTACACACCCAGCTGCGCCGCTGTGCAGGAAGCTCCGCAGGGAAGACCAAGCAGGCAGAGGGAAAGAGTCGGAGATAAGGGAGGGGCCTTGTGTTAGGGGTTGATGGTTTGGGGTGTAATAGGGTTAGGGTTTAGGGTTTGTGGCTAGGTTTGGGGTTCGACCAAACATCCGAAGTAAAGAGGGCGGAAGTCCGCAGATGCATCCGATCTCGTCACTCCATTGAACTTCCATAAAAGGTCTAGCCCAAAGTCGCCACCCAAAGCGCCAAGGTAAGTTTCAGGGCAAGCAATTATATACTCAATCACGAAGCGATCGTGCAGGAAGCATGATGCTATCCGTTCGTGAGGGTAGTATCTTGGGGCTTCCCAACAGAATAACTTGATTGATCCAGTGCTTCGGCCAGCGTTTTTCATGGGATCGGTGATCAGCCACCGATTCTTCGACAACTCGTGACTTAACGAAGTGTTCTGGACCCTGAACGCCAAGCCCTTTAAATTAGCCCCACCCAAACTCCCAACCCTAAGCCCTGCATTGTGCCGTGGTTTGCAAGCAACATACTTCCAGCCTCAATGTCATCAGAGGGTTGCCCATTGCGAGTCCAGGTTGAAACATTTTTGGGGTTCAGGTGTTCGGGTCAAGAGCGTAGAACGCTGTGACCTTTACTCGCGTTTCTCGTATGGCTATATATTATGTACCAGAACCACAAGGTCTGTTGATATGTCGGCCTGCCTCTGTTTTGCTGTCAGGAGCCGCTCAAAGCATCAAACACGAACTCCGACCAAGCCCCGAAGCCTTGAATCTTTACATGGGTGGTTGTCAAAAATATGGTTCCTTTTTGGGTCCCTATTATAATGCGGCACCTATTATTTAGGGTACCCAAAAAGGGGCCATAATTTTGACAACCACCCACATCTTTCAATCCTAAGCCCGAAAGCTTTCACCTTAAGCCTACGTCCAGACCCTCCAACCCGTCGATCCGCTCCTATCAGCAACAGCCCAAAAGCAAGCCCTAACCCCCCTGCTCCCCAAGGAGAAACCCAAGGCTGCCCCTCAAGCCCCCCAAAGAGAACCCTGAACTCTTAACAGACAACCCTAAAACCCCAAGAGAGAAGCACCTAACCCCCTTCATATCCCTCAATCGCAGGCCAACTTCCCAAAGACCTCGACCCACAGCCGTTGAATCTCGAATTAGAAATTAACAGACCCGAAACCCTAAGCCAGAAGCTCTAATACAGGTGCCTAAATAATTAACTAAGACTATTTGGAGGGTTTCTTGTTACATTTATAGTATAGTATACACCAAAACACTATTCTAGTTATTAAGGCCCCAATATTACTTGGAGGATCATGGGACTTAGTAATTAAGGTTATAAATATGGTAACTATACTTATAATTACTTATAACCCCAATTAAAGTACTTATAAGTAGCCGCACTCAAAGCAAGCATCCCGAAACTCCAGAAGCCGCCGAAAATTAGGGGTACCTTAGGGTTCCTTTAAAGGGTTACTATAAGGGTACTACAAGGGTTCCTTTAATGGGCTCCGTTTAGGGTTTAGAGTTTCCGAAAAATTAGGGGTACCTTATCTTGGGGTCCGTTTAATTGGGATCCTGCGAATTTAGGGCACTATATTAGGGTCCCAAATTTTCCTAAACTCCCCTATAGAGCCCGATAGAACCCGCTCAAAGAACCCTAAACGCCATCGAAGGAAATCCCTAAATACCCAAACCACCTTAAACCGGAGAGTCTGAAACCCTGAAACCCTGAACCCCGGCAAAACCCTATAATTATTGAGGCCTCTCCCTTAGGCAAATGTCCGCCCCTCCGCCCGGCGAGGCGCAAGCAGCGAGCCCGGCACAGCCGGCTCCGCGAAACGCGCCGCCAACCCCGCCCGCTGGGGGAGCTCAGAGGACCATGCTGCAAAATTGTACTATATGTTTTTTACATTATACTATATTATACTGATATTATACTGTACTATTTTACATTATACTATTATATACTATATTATACTACTATATTATACTATATTATACTATATTATACTATATTATACTATATTATACTATATTATACTATATTATACTATATTATACTATACTATACTATATTACATTATACGATATTATACTGAAATTCGGGGTTCAGGGTTTAGGGTTTACGCTTTGGACATATGGAGTTTCTAACATTGTCTTTCGTCGGGTTGCAGGATGCTGAGATATTCGGAGTGTAGGGTTTTTATGATGGTGGCAGTTGTAGATGTGGGAGTCCGAAAATAGGGGACCCTAATATAGTACCCTAAATAGTAGGATCCTTATACGAAGGACCCTAGAATAAGGTACCCCTAATTTTCGGAAACTCCCATGTTTGGATAGTGCATTGCGATTCAGGATAAATGTCGCCTTTTGGGGTGTGTAGGGCGTCAGGGAGGCTTCCTTTCATTCGTTTCACTAATGTAGGGGCCCTAATAATTAGAATAGGGTTTGGGGGTATATTATAATGACGATGAGGAACCCCCAAAGTTAATTAGAATAGGGTTTGGGGGTATATTATAATGACAATAAGGAACCCCCAAAATCATGTTCTAATTATTAAGGCCCCTACATTATACTCTTTGGCGTCGTGTCGAGTGCACCATTGCCAGGCGGCACAGGCGAGGAGGCAACTGTTTGGTTTGTCTGCGGATTTTCGTCGCGGCTTCTTTTCAGGGTTGATCCTTCCGGAGCCTTGTCCCCGGTTAGCTGCTACGTGGACTGGTCCTTAGCTAAGTAGGCTCTCGTTTGCATATGCCGACCTAAACCCGAAACCCGTCTCTGTTGTAAGTGCTGCGATGATGCACAGCCATGAGGGCCGTTCAATGGTTCTCCTCCGCCACGTCCCGGATGCAAAGCTGACTCTTGACGAGTTGCTAATCGCTCTAGGAGGCAGCAAAGCACAAGGCCGTGCGGCGAGCAACTTGATCGCTGAGGTCAATGGTTGGGCGAGCCAGCAAGGAGAACCGAAACCCACAGTCGACCCAGAACTTGGCTACACATCGCTCCCGGTCAAGGATCCGGGGTTAAGAATGCGCATTATGACGCTGTAAAACGACGAACTGGGGATGATGAGCTTTCCCCCGATTTTAGAATCCCAAGCTCAGACTATTGGTCAGAACTGGCATTACCCCTACAAGTAGCATTGGTATCAGTGTTCAAGACCTGAAGACCCTAAACCCGAACCCCAGGCCCCACAAGCCCGTCAACCCCCTAGAGCCGAAATGCCCGAAGCATTAAACCCTTAAGCCCATGAAGCCTTACACCCGCTCGCCAGGGAACCATAAGCAGTATCATGCTGAAGCCAGGCTTAGGTTTCCGGGCTTAGGCCCCGCTTTTCGGCTTCTTCGGATTCTGGGCCTAGGGTATCAACTTGAGCAGCAGATCTGAGGAGGTTTCTCAGCTTTTGCAAGAATTTCCATGAACTATTGAGTCACGAATACAAACCTTGCGACTGGCATCCCCGTCACCCCTAGCCGAAACCTTAAACCCGAAACTCCAGAGAAATCAGAAACCAGCTCCCTGCCCCGAACCCGAAATTTCAACCCGAAGTCGTATCACTCTGAATTGATCCCGAAACCTGAATATTCCCACGCCCTACAAAGCTTCAACCCTAAACTCTGAACCTAAAACCCGGAAGCGATCAAATCACAACACCAAAGCCCCGAGCCCTGAACCCCAAATGCTAAGCCCTCAACCCTAAATCCCACCGCAAACCCTCAACATTAAGCCCCAGGTAACCCAATCTCCGAAGCCAACCTTAAGATACAACTTAGGTTTCTATCAGGGGTTCCTGGGGTGTCTATACGGGTGAATGTAAGCGTTGCTGAGCTCCCCACGACGATTTCGGAGCTTCCGCGGGGTAAGGGTGTTGTGTTATGGCTTGAGGCTCCGGGTCTACAGATTGCACTACAGCGTTCCTTTTGGTAAGATTTTGGAGCTGGGGCTCTCGGGTTTGGAGTTCAGGGCGTAACATTGGGTGTGTGGCTTCGGTTGTAGGCTTGAGGGCCTGGGTGTTTGCACTGCCAGGAACGGCCATCTGAACTCCTTCGCCAGGGTGATCCAGGCCGGATTTTGGGCTCATAGAGAAGCCTGAGTACTGATTACACTGACACTTATTCTTTCGGGTGCCTTATCATATGTATACAGATACAATAACATACACCGAAAGCCTATTCTAAGTGAGCCCCCGTGTTGCGTTCGGGCTCTCTGCTTGGGGCCCCTCACCAAACAGATTCGGCGTATCTCCGCCCCATGAAACGGTATCGGGTTGTGGAGAGGTTTTGCAGGGTTTGAGTTCGAGACCTCAGCTCTAAGACTAGAGGGGTACATGCAAGTTCCCCAAACCCTAAACCCTAAATCCGCATGTAAGTACACGCGGGAGCGCGCTGCCTTCATCCCAGAGTCTTAAACTGCAATATAGCGGTCGGAATAGTTACCTACATTCCTCCTTGCGGTTCCTTGTTATAACTATACCATAGTAAGATACTCCCCAAAAACCCTACTCTAATCATTACGGCTCCTATGTTAGGCATGCTTGTCCTCAGAGCGCCTTCTTTGAACGGTTTTAATTTTTAACATTCCGCAGGTCTTGAACTCCACCTCGTCCTTGGCCTTTCAGTCGGACCTATGCAACTTCAAAGCCCCAAACCCCAAACCCTAAACCCTGAACCCTAAACCCTAAACCCTAAACCCAAACTGCAGAGACACCCTCAACCTTAAGCCCGGTGCCTATTTGGGAGTTTCCGAAAATTTGGGGGTATCTTATGTTAGCGACCTGATAATACGGATGCTACTTAGGGTGCTATATTAGGGTCCCCTATTTTCGGAAACTACTATTGCAGTTCCAAACCTTCAACCCGAAAAAACGAAGTCTCACAGCAGTGCTGAATCTGACGCCCGGAACCCAAAAGCTCCAGCCCCTTCAGTACCAAAACTGAAGCCTGAAGGGTGAAGCCCGTCGACCCCACGCGTAAGCCCCGTAAGCCCCAAGCCCAATCCCGAAATCCTAGAGCCTTTACCTTGCAAATTTCCAACCCCGAAACACTACAGGTAGTAGTCCCAAGAGAGGTCTGAATGACTAGTAGTCCCCACATACTGTCATACATCTCCAAAGCTCATTCTAATGACTACGGATCTAATGCTAAACCAAAAGCCCCAGCCCGAAACCCAATTGCCTTATGACACCCATAAAGCACGCAGACCCTATCAAGCCCGGTACACACTCCTGAATCCGAAACCCCTAAACCCTAAACCCTACATCCTAAACCCCAAAACCCTAAGTCCAAAAGCCGGAAACCAAATCGCAAGAGCTCAAGGCGGTCCGTTCGACCCGGGCGATCCAATCAGCCGGTGCCCTCAGTTAAAAGGATGATATAGGCTTTTTTCTATGAGGGACTCGTTTATTGTGGTAGGATATATATATATGTATATATATATATGCATGTATAAATTCTGGAGACATGTAAAATGTTAGGGAGAATGCAGTTTTTGGTGCCATGAGGGGCCTGTTAAGACTCTAGGTGATGTAATGATACAATGTAGAAATGCTATCATTCTGGCTTCCCGCCTTCCAGCCCCTGTATCCGTGCCTGACGGTCTCCTTAACAGCCAACACCTCATGGCTCTATCGCCCCAAATATTCGTGTTCGGACGGCCATCCAAGATCGCAGTGGCAAAGGTTAGGTTTCACTAGATTTTAGTAGTCTGTGGCCAAAAACGGTACTTCCTAAGCCCCTAACTACTAACTCCGAGTACCTACTGTATTACCTAAACCCTAAACACCATAAGCCTAAACTCTAAACCCCCATGTAAGAAGGGGCCCAAAAACATATGTGCATTTGTAACACCCAAGCCCCAAACGCCTCAACCCCAAGCCCTCAGACCCCCGCCCAGAAAGAAGTCCCCAACAGCAACTCAACACCAAGTCCAAGCACTTACGGCTGTGTGTAGCTTCGGGTTTAGGGTTTAGGGTCTCAAGGTTTGAGGTTTGGGGTTTAGGTTTCTTGTTTGCAGGACTTCGTGTGTAGGGCTGAATCAGTTCAGGGGCTTGAGAAACAGAAGTTGGTTTAGGGGCAGACGGACATGCGAACAGGAAGATTCAAATTATCGTCTATCAGCTGGACACGTTGCTGATACATGCACATGCAAGCACCGACACTCGTGGTTTGGGGTTCGGGATCGGGGTTTTTGATTGATCAGTTCAAACCCCAAGAAGACCCCATGTTCAGATTATGGGGGCGCTCCCGAACAAAGAGCACCTGTGCTCCTGGACCCTGAACTGCAAAGCCTTATATAGAGGCCCTTACCACCTAAACCCCCCAACCCCTGTACCATCCTGTACCCCTAATCCAGAAGCCCTAAGCCGTGAAAAGCCTAAGCCGCGAAGCCTAAAATCCTGGACCCTTCACCCTAAACCCTAAACCCTAAACCCTTAAACCCTAAAACCTAAAGTGTGTGCGTTCATCTGAGGCCTGGCGCGCACGGAAGACCTCGAATGCCTCGGCAAGGGCCTGAGGGTCGATGTGTTTGGGTCCGGTTCAGGGGTTTAGGGGTTTAGGGTTTTAGGGTTTTAGGGTTTAGGGTCTAGTTTAGGGTTTAGGTCATCCTTTTGAGGCTTTAGGGCTTACCTGAACCCCAAACAGAACCTGACTGCTTAAGGTTCCTTATGATGATGGCCCTTATAGTAGCCCTCATAGAAAACCCCTTTAAAGGAACCCTATGAAACCCTATTTAAATTATTAAGGCCCCCATATTAGGTATTTTCTGAAGAAGGTAGGTGTGTTGGGGGGGGGGGGCTTCGGGTCTAGGGCACTTAGGGATTTCGTCTTTTGATTAAATGTTTGGGTAGAGAGTCTCAAGCCTAAAATTTGCATTCCTCGGACTCTTCGGACATCTGTGGGTTTAGGGTCTAGGGTGGCGGTTTTCGTTTGTTTGGTGTTCTTCGGGCGCTTTGGGTTCTTGAGGTGTTCGGCCTGCCTAGGGTTTGGGAGTTCAGCATTGTGTGCTCCTTCGGGATGAGTTCTGACAGTTTTGGAGCGTGGGTTGGGGTTGGGATTCAGGGTTAAGGGTTGAGGGTCCATTAGAAAGGGGTATCCGGGACAAAGTGCTGATACAAAGTTGGGACTGATGTTCGTGTGGTTTGCAAGTGGTGTTGCTGCGGTTTGGGTGCTAGAGTTCGGGACCCTGACATTTGTCTTCACTTCTTCTCTATTTGGCTATGGGCATCAATCCTGTCTGTTTCGTCAGAAGCAGGCTTCGGTGCTGGTCGAGAGTACCCGAAATCCCAGCCTTACTTGGACACTCTGTTCGTAAAATGTTGACTTCGTGATTAGGGCGATGAGGGTTAGTAAGATGGATCACAGGTCTGATGGGCTATAGGGATGAACGTCGGCTCAGTACAGACTGAAGAAGTCGAAAGAGTGTCCAAGCAGTCCGGTCACTTCGACGAGGCGTCTGCCTCCGCGGCCCCCGGTGCGACGGAGTAGGCCAGAGCTCTGAGCTTCGTGGGTCTGCCTCAACATACATCCCAATATCGAATGTAGAGGGCTCCAGGAAAAAATAGGTTTCAGTTGGTTGAATCAGGATCAAGAGATGACAGGGTTTCTTCACGTACATGTATACATACATATACATATACATATATATATATATATACACACATACATAGATGTGTGCAAAGGTTTTTACACACACACATACACACGCATAAAACACATTTGGCTCGAAGGAGGGTCCAAGGTTTCAGGAGAGTTTTCGACAGGTGGTGTAGTATCTTTATAAGGAGGTTTGTGTTTTTATGATCCGAAATCGAGTTTCAGGATGGTTTACGTAGACAAGATTTTGGGAGCTGTTGTAGTTCATAGTTTTCTACAAGCTTACATATTTTTGCAATAGTTCTTACATGGAGGGTTTTCAGGTGTTATCAGATTGTGTTTGATTTGGCATATCAGCAATAGCAGACGCATTCCTAGAAGGGTTCCTCATTCAATGTTTAGGGTTTTAGCTGTTCATGAGGTTTCGAGGGTTTCTCGAAAGCTTCGGAAGAACTAGTAGTAGCGTTCCTTTGTAGGGGTCAGGGTTTTTAGGGGCACGGGTACTCGTGTATGATCAGTCCTTATGATTTCCGTGGGTTCTACGGGGTGTTTATGGGGAAGTTTGCTAAATCCTTTTGTGCAGAAGCCCCAATAACCACTATAGCCGCGTGACCGCCTATTCCAGGCCTCGCCGAAGAAGCACCACTTCGAATGATCTGAACGTCATTGCTTCAAGCCGTGTTGTGTATTCAGGGCCGATCGTTCCCGGAGATGACCTCAAGCCCGCACTGTGTCTGTATTCTATATGTATGCCTATGTGTGTGTACAGTGTGTTAGTACATAATACTGATATACACTGGCACATGCGCATATAAGTATATGCACACATGTACAGGTACACATACGGTTTTCGATTTCATGTGTTTGTGGTGTTCGGCTGCTTTAGAGGGCTCTCGCCTCGAATCTTGCCTCGTTTCACGGATCCCGCGCTGAATGTCAAAGTGGGACGCCCATGTGAAGGGTTAACGGTGTAGGGTGTAGTGTTTGGGCTTTCGTGTTCGAACGGGTTCGAACTGACATAAGAATCATTAGCGTAGCCTGAGTTTCTAATTCCTTGACACCATCCAGATCTAGCCAGCCCTCTTTGATCATTGCACTTCAGGGACGCGGGGCGAAGGGCATTCATTGAAGTGCCCTGTACGTTTCGGGCTGAACACATCGATCACCTAAGCCCTAAAGCCCTGAACATTTAAGCCCTGTCTACAACCCAGCCTGTAGTTCCAGATGTAGAATCCTCGCGTATCCTTTGCAGAACCCTTATAGAAACCATCCAGAACCTTGTAGATCCCGAATAGATTCGTTCAAAATTCTTGAAGGAAGCCCTAAAGCCACTGAAGACAAAAGCTCTAGCATCCTTCCTGGGCGTCCGTTGCACTGGTAGGGATCTCTATCACAAGCGCCCCCTTCAGGCTGAGTGGAGGTTGAGAAATGCCTAGTTCCTAGGGTTTGGAGCTTTCGGGGTCTAGGATTTGAGGGTTTCGGGCTTTTGAGGTTTAAAGGCTTTGTCAGGGTTTGAGTTTAGGACGTTAACTTCTGGGTATTTAAGGGTTGGAGTTCCGTAAAGGCTCACTTTTTGAAGTTTCGGGTTATGTAGATCTGAAGGTTTTGGGTTCAAGAGGACGACTCCACATGGCCTTACTCGGTTCAGAGTTATCCATTCTGGAGCGCTTCTGTTGCGATGAGCTCTGAACCCTGTTGCTCTCTGTGTAGTGTTTTTGTTGTGCTCATCCGTGCTCACGGCTCTGGTTGTGCTGACCATGTGCCCTGTTGCCCGTTCTCCTTTGCCATTTGCTTTTGTAGCGGAAGCCTTAGATGCTAATATAGGGGCCTTAACAATTAGAATAGGGTTTTGGGGGTATATTATACTATAGTTATAACAAGGAACCCGCAAAATCCTATTCTAATTATTTAAGGCCCCTACATTAGCCCCTCAGCCCCTAAACTTGGCCCTAAAACCCTTGCCCATGCTCGGAGGATCTCAAAGTGTAGCCTGCTGGAGTACGGAAACCATATGTTGCATGTGGTGGAATATGTTGTGCTCTGAACCCGGTTCTGTTTTAGTATTTTAGTAGAGATCGATTTCAGAAATACGTCTTGAGCTCCGATCTTAAGGTCGGTGAAGAAGCTTACAGACTCATAGCCAGAAGCTTGGAAGCTAAAGCGCCAAGCAGCTAAGCAACCTTGACACTAACCCAGATAATCTGAAGCCCTGCGGTCATATGCTAAAACTTTAAACCTCGACCTAAAGCAGCCTTTACAGCCACGTCCCCGATCCAAACGCTCTGTAACGCTAGCCAGCCCGGACCGTTCGCAGCTCAGGGTCTTCGGCTCTTAAGCTAAAGCCCGAAACGCAGTGGCATCAAATTCTTAAGCCCCAAACTCTAAACCAGGGAACAGAGTTTCGGCCGTAGGTCTTGGGTCGTAGGGCGTAAGTAGGTGGCATGAAAGTAGTTGGGGAATTCCAAATAGATGAGGCGACATATGGCACCAAGGACCTTGAGATAGCTTGCTTTCGGGGTTTAGGCGTTCGGACTTAGGACTAAGTGACTAAGGGTTTAGGTTTCATGTTCTTTATGAAGGGGCCTGCAAGACACAAGCTCTGGAATCACTTAAAGCGCCGCCTTGCGCGCGCAGATCGACACAGGGCGCGACACGACAAGCCTGCCGCGCTGCCGAAAACGTCTCTACTGACACGAAACTCCGCTGCCCAAAGCCCGAAACCCAGCCCAAAGTCCCTGAAACTTAAGGCTAATTAATGCAAAACCCGGAAACATAAACCTGAAAACTTCAACAACCACAACAACCATTGACCTGAGGCTCTGAACCTGTAGAGCGCCCATCAACCCTAACATCCAGCCTTCTCAAGCCTGACGCTCTAAACCCAAAACGCCGCCCAATCCCCCCAAAGTCAATCCTAAAAGCCAAACCCCCCAGAACCACAAGCCAAGAAAAGCCCTTCACCCAAGCCTTCAGCCCTGAAAACCTGCACCCGTAAGCGGGAAAACCCAAGCCCTCAAACTCCTCCCAAGTTCCGGCCAGAAAGCACAAGTTACAGACTTTCTTTGAGGTGTATGAAGGTTTGTAGATAGGGTTTAGGGTTTTGGGGTTTAGGGTTTAAGGGTTGTTGCAGGCAGGCTTTGTAAGGCCAAAGGGAGTATGACTTGAATCGCAGCAAGGAAGCGAAGTGTTTGCAGATCGAAGGCATCTTCTCTCTAAATCAGGGCAAAAGCCATATACACCTAGAACACCGATTCAAATCATAATTGGACTTCAAACATACGTACTGGGTGTGGGTTTACCCTATAACTCGACATACAACTCACTCGACACCCCGACCCTTACAAAACACTCCAGGAAGCATTGTGAAGCCCTCTATGAAAGCCTCATTCAAACTCTCATCAAAGTCTCTCCGTGGCGCGGAGAATTTTTGGAGCACACTTTTGCATCCGCACACTGCCCATGGCTCAAGAGAAGTTCTGGACACTTTCAAACGGTTTGCCTCGACGTTTTCGGCCTTGAGGAGCTATGGCGGTGCCTGCGGCTGGGTTTTCGAGATTTTGGGGATCTGAGTTCGGTTACTGTAAGGATTGCTTTATGGCTTTTTTGCAAGGATTTAGGCTTAAGGCTCGGGGTACGGTTTTGAGGACTTGAGGGATTCAGGTTTGGGGTTGGCGTTGAAGGTTGCGGGGTTTTGGGGGTTTCGGTTTTGAGGTTGGGTTTGTCCAGTGGATGACTTTTAAATTTATACGTATGTAAGTAGTTATACTCCTGCAGGGTTGAGGGCTTCACAGGCACTCCTCTCAACACCGCCTCACGGCACGCTTTGCCCCCAGCCCGTGAGCCATTTATGACTAACCCAAACTCCCTACCCACGAAAACCCACACCTATAGAGTCTGCAACCCCGAACTCGTAAACCCCTAAACCCTAAACCCTGAACCCTAAAACCTGAACCTTAAACCCTAAACTCCTACCCCAACAGCCTTCATGGCTTTCCTCCAAACTCACTTCTTCCACGCCTTAATGCCAGGTGCCTGCAGCTGGTTCGGACACAGCCCCTAGCCCGCCAGCCACAAGTGCAGAGGCCGCCCCCAAGCGTTACCTTTACTGCTACGGTTTAGGGTTTAGGGTTTAGGGTTTAGGGTTTAGGGTTAGGAATTATGTTGTATTCAGTTTAACAATAGAACTTAACGGGATTGATTCATTATTTTTGTTATGGTTCGAAGGGCGGCTAAGTACCTTAACCATACATGACCTACCTTTTTGGGGTTTCTTAGTGTGATTTCCGTGCATAGGTGCTGAAAAGGTAGGCTGTTTTAGTTAAGGTATTCACCGTGGTTCTGTGCATGTTTAGTATCCAGGATTGAGCGTTGAAGGTATTTGGTTTGGGGTAATATCGCAGCCCGCGAAGCCCAAGTCCAGAGCTTGATTCAATCCCTCCAGCCTACTGTAGCCGCAACCTACCTGCTTTTTTGTGGTTCTCTAAACCCTAAACCCTAAACCTAAACCCTAAACCCTAAACCCTAAACCCTAAACCCTGTCCTAAGGCATCCCTCGGCCTGATACCCAACTAAGCCCTGCGAGCTCTTTCTGCTGGGCTCTGAGCCGTCACGCGGCACCCTAAGCGGATTGCAGGTCTGAACTCGGAAGACTGAACCGCAGAAGTCCTTAAATCTCTGGGTGCAGTCCTATCCTGAACCTTAAGGCCTCGGAGCCCCCGAGCCCGACAAAGCGAAAAAGCAGAACGTAGTCGAGCCCTCATGGACAAGCCTTTTGGCTGTTAAGGGCCTCATGACTACTAAGATTCCCACTCTCATGTTTCTTTCGGGAGAGGGGTTTCTTGATCAGGGGTCTGCTTGACGCTGTGAACCCCAAGCCATGTGCAGGCGATCACCCCAGTGAAGCCCAAGAGCGTGGAGGCTAGCCTCGCAAAGGGATTCAGAGAGGTGCTTCGAATTTTTGGAGTTTAGGGATTAGGGTTGTTTAGTGTTTAGGCTTTAGGGTTTGGACTTTTAGGGTTCCGAGGGTGATCCTGCTGGTGGTCCAGTGTGGGCAAAACCCGACCCGACCGTCGTTGCTTCGAGGATCGGGGTTTACAACCGGGGTTTGGGCGTACTCGTCTGTCTGGTGCTTAGTAGGGAATGGGGGAATGGGTTATGGAGCCTATTGTTGGGGATTATAGAGGGACTACTATAGGGATCCATTCCCCCATTCCCTACTAAGCACCAGGGAGTTGTTCTCCAATCTCGCAGTGGGGAGGGCTTTCGGATTTTCGGGTCCTCTGGAGGGTAGACTGTGACGCCGGTTGTTGAGCCGTCAACCGCAGAACGTGAGCTGCACGAACTCACACATCCCTTTCAAGGCCTGGTGCACTGTGTGCATGCAGAACGAGGGTCGAAGTGACCCGCACAAGGATGCTGATGGGAAGCGTCGCACGCACACTGTGTTCTCCTTTGACTTTTCCTTTACTGGCCGAGATGAAGATGCACCGGACAACAAACTCGTTGCATTGGCTTTGCATGACCGGCACATCGGGTGGCGTGAGGCCATCCCAGTTCCTCGCCGAGGCGGGAGTCACACCAAACATTTTCTTGCGAGTGAAGTGACAAGGATCATGTCATTTTTCGGGCGCAAAGAAGCATTTTTGCGCTGTGACCCATCTTCTCGATTGCTTCCAGCTCTAACTCCTCCCGCGAAAGCCGTAGCTCCATGAAGGCTGCGCTCTCGCCACCAAAAGCTCATCAACTTTTAGGCCACATAGAAGCACGGCTGTAGCTGTGACTTGCCAACGGGAGCAATTGAGACAGTGTAGCAGGTGGAAAAGAAACCCAGCTGCTGCGCACTCGTCACTAGTATTAACCCGCAAGAGGCTGCAGCAATGCATCGGCCGTATGGTAGACATCTTTCTACGACTAGCGGTTTAGGTTGCAGGATGAAGAGATTCAGACCGGCACTTCAACCATCAAACCCTACCCGATGAAGTCCAAGCAACCTACCTCTTCAATCACTTATATAAAGAAATCAGAAAGAGGAACCTGAAGAAAGAGCAGGGTTTCTGGGCGTGCCCATACACTGCGCAGCAAAGCCCTTACCCCTGAAAGGTTTGGTTCAGGGCTCAGTGCTCAAGGTTTAAGGCTCTTGGGGTTCAGGCTTTCAGGCGTCGGTTTCACTGTCTGGGGCCTGGATTTGAAGGCGAAGTGAAAGGCCCTAAACCCTAAACCCTAAAACCCTTAAAAAGGGCACCCAGCAACTCAACCATAAACCCTCCAACCCCCGACCCAAATCCTGTGCCCTCAACCCCCGAACCTTATAACCTCCCCAGGCGCTCGGCCATGAAAGCCCCCAGGCCCGAAATCCTAAACCCTAGCACCAGGGGTTAGGATTGTTTAAGGGTTTAGGGTTTAGGGTTTAGGTGTTTAGGGTTTAGGGTTGAGGGTTTAGGGTTTAGGGGTTTAGGGTTTAGGGTTTAGGGGTTAAGCCTGGGGAAATCTCCAAATCCTTTAAATTCAGAAAGCTTCTATCAACCCCAGATAGACAGCCCCGAACAACCCAACTCGCGATTGCGCGAGCAGGTAGATGCACTAGGAAGTGCCAATGACGAGGCCCGAAATTCGATGTTCAGTCGTTCAGTTGTAGGTTTTTTGTTTTCAACAGGGTTTAAGGATTTGTTCGCTTGGGCTTCTTTGAACCTTCTACGGCTATGCTAGACCCCTACAACGCCCCAAGCCGTGAAACCTACGAACTTTCAACCACCTAAACACCCTGAAGCCTAAACCTCTACAGCACCTTCAATCCTACATAGTGCCCCTAGTGGTTTGCATTTCGGACGTGCAGGTTTCTTTAGTGTTTGCGACTTAGTGTTGGGCCAGCACATGGTCGTCACATTGGCTGCGGCCCCATCCCAGGCAGAAGCTCAACCCGCGGATGCTACTCGTAGAAGGAGGGCCTTAGGATGGTTTGGGGGATGGGGTTCGGTTTGGATTCGAGCACCCTTCGAAACTCCAAAGCAAGAACGCACCCCAGCCCTCAACGCCGTAACGCAGACACGAAGCTCGACAGCCCCAAAAGCCCTACGGACATATTGGATAGGAACGCTTGAAGGAAGCCTGAAAGGAACCCTGACCCCCGCAAAACCGAGACAACAGCCGGCCAGGTGGATGTGGCCAACAAGGGTGGCCAAGAGTGTGAAGGCCGTCGGGTGTTGGGTCGAGGGTGTTCGGGGCTTTGGGTTCAAGGTTCTTAGGACGATGAGGGTATGGGAATCTGTTGTATTTTGTTCTAGAGATTTGGTTTTCTATGTTTTAGGGTCCCTTTGGTAGAGGGGTGCTGTAGAGGACATGAGGTTCTGAGGTTGCTGGAGGGCCCTGGTCGAGGCACGTAAGTTACTGTTTGGGGTTTAGGTTGTAGGGGTGCAGGGTTTAGATTCGGGTAAGGAATGTGGGGTTTCGAGGGTTTGTGTGGAGTCTGTTTAATGGTTTGATAAGGGCGTTTTCGAGGTTTTGGCTTAGAATTTCCGCAGCGCGAGGACTTGAACCTCTAAGTCCTGAGCCCTAGACCCAGAATTTTAACCCTCAGGGGTTTGGGGGTGTGAGGTTTTGGGATCGGGACATGTAGTTTTGACAAGGCTTTCAATTGATATCGACCCCGTTGTTAAAAGGGACTCAGTTCAAGCTACCGTAAAAAGGAAATCTGTTTTAGAGGAAGTTTTGATCATGACGGTGCTTCAGCAAGTTCCTTCACAAAAGCCTGTAAACGCGTAAAACTCCGTGATATAACTCCGTGATATGACCGTAAACCGTTGCGTTTTGTTTAGTGGGTATTGGGCTCTTTCGTGCTACCCCCTATGCTGCGGCTGCTTGCTCCGGGAATCTGCTAGCTGCGAGGTTTGCACTGCTAGCACTGACAGGACTGGCTCGAAGGGTGTGGTGGGTTTGCGAACCGTGTCGTCTTTGGCATAGATGCTGCCTGCGATACAATGGCTTCTGCATGCCAACAGTGTACACGTGAGCTTCCATCCCGGTTATCTTCGACGCTTGCTGCTCGTTTGCAAGATGCATGCTGGGAGAGGATAGCACCACCGCCCTCCCCGAAGCCCCAAACGATAAAGCCCTACACAATCTCAAAAACCCAAAGCCCGCCTACACCCAAAACCCAAACCCTAAACCCCCCCCCCGCCCCAAGCCCTAAAGCCCTATATACCGTTCTAAACTCTTCGTTCAGGAAACGCCAACGCAGAGGCGAAGACCCCCGAGGAGCAGAAGACGAGGGTGCCGCGCCCGCCGGGGGCCGCAGGGGTCTGGCTGTATTCAACAGGCTCCGAAAGTGAGATGAGACAGAGTTTAGGGGGAAGTTGCGAGTTTCACCGGTAGCCGATCCGAAACTAGAACCCCGAAACGATGGGCACCCGGGTTTAGAGCCTCAGGGTTTGAGGTTTAGGGTTTGGTGCAGGGTAGTGGGTTTCGGATTCAGGGTTTTAAAGCTTAGGGTTTAGGGCATCGGAGGTTCAGAGCTTCGATCTTCGGGAGTTAGGGTTTAATGTAGGAACCTGTTTAAGAAACCTTGGGCCTTTATGAGGGTTCCTTATATGAATCCTACTAGTTTGGGATAAGTGGTAATATAGGTGCCTGATAGGGTTTGGGGGATAGTATACTATACTTATAATAAGGAAGCCCCAAGATAGGATTGGTCCCTTATATGAATATACATTGTGGGTTATAGAGCCAGGCTTTCTTAATCAGGTTCCTTCATTTTAGGATGTAGGGTGGTGGTAAGTCGGGAATCCCCTAGTTATGCTGAATCTTCATACCAAGCCTTGCTACCGGGTTCCATAGGCCCCTGGTCAAAGACATAGAAAACCCGGCAAAAAGCCTAAACACCACTATTCCAGCTACGTTCTCCTGCCTGCACCTGTTTTGGCACTTTGGCCTCGCATGCCGCGGCTGAGGTATCTGGAGATTGAGACCGGCGATGAGGAGAATTGGGAGCTGACGTTTCAGAGTTCAGAGTTGATGTGGTGTTTGGCCTTTAGGCCTTAATTAGCATGAGGCTGTACAGGTGTATGGGGTTTTGGGATCAGTTGACTCCGGGTTTTGGGAGTTTTTGCGTCTGTATGGTACCTCAGTGACTGCGGAGCTCATCACGCAATTTAGGACCGAAGCATGTTTTCGACAGGGTAAGACCTGAGGGGGGGGGAGGAACAGGTGTGGGTTTATGGTCAGGATCTAATGCGAAGCTTTGATTAAGATGGATGGGAATGTGCGGGGAGGATGAGATGCTCTCGCCCGAATACAATGAGCGCCGGATCTCTCTGGATTTGACGCCGCTGTCGTGCAAGTCAACGGACAGCTCCATCGAGTGCCCCTGGGGTGGGGGCTGCGGGGGTTGATATGGGTGTTTTTAGGGTTGGGTATAAGACATAGTGTTGAGGGTTGAGGGTTTAGGGAGGGGCTGTAAGGTTCTATGGGATCGTTGACGGTGCTGTTTTACAAAAGTTCCATTCCCAAGAAGAAACGGCCGGAAACCCCAATCCCACGGCACAAGCCGAAGTCTAAACCTGAAGCCCCTACCTCAACTAACGCTACTCCCTCAACGCTGAATTCCTGAAGCCCTAAAGCCTTCTGTGCGCAGGTATGCCCACCCCAATCAGACCGTCATCATCTTTGATTGGGATGACACGGTACGCCGGAGGGCTGCAGCATAATGGAGGGTTCTAGGTTAATTAAAGTTTTCGGATATAGCTAGACACAGAATTGCAGTACCTTTTCCTGGTCACCGTCTTTTCTGTTATCGGCTCGCAATCAGAATCTAGGTTCTTCAGAATATAGGTGCTGCAGCCCAGGGTCGAGGTATTGTTCACTCGTCGATGCCTTTTGAAGATTCTTTCTTCAAACCGTCTTGAGGCCATCGTACCCCAAAGCATCACAAGCAGCAGCTTCATATGTGAGCTGCTGAGGGCATCCTTACACTGAAGACCCCTCTCAGCAAGAAGGTCGAATTTTAAGAAGCCCTATGTGCAAGCTCTTGGGGCGTTTCATCGAAGGTTCGCGAGATTTCTGTTTGCGATTTTTGTTGCAGAGGTTCGGACTGTTGCTGCGGTGAAGCTTAAGCCTTGCGCCATGTACCCAGAAAGCCCTCAACCTCAAAGCGACCCTAAATCCCTAAGCCTTCACGCGCCCAAGCCCCAGACCGTAGTAAACAGTTCTCCTCATCCCTTAAATGCTGCTGAAACTCCCTCAAGCACTTCAAATACCGCAGAAGCCATGAAACCAAGGGTCTGTGCGCACTCTCGAGCCCAGAGTCCTGCCTACCTAATGGAGAAGCCTAAATGCTCAGAAATGTTATTCCTTTAGGCACCTAAATATGTATAATATAAGATGCCACAAAACCCCTATTCTAAGTAATATTGCCGCTGTATTCTAGAACCTTTCATGGAGCCCTATTACAGAACCGCATAATGCCCGTAAAGGGAGCCCTAGTATAGAACCCTAAAATAACCTTTAATGGAGCCTTTCGTCTTCTTTTAAAAAAGGCCCTCCTGTAGAATCCGATAATGCCCTTAAAGGGAGCTTTGTTCCCCTAGTACCCTTAACGGAAGCCCTAGTCTTGCTTAAAAGATCCCAATACCCCTTAATTAAGGATTAGACCTTAAATTATAGGGGGCTTACTATTATGATTAAAAGTCTTTTAGATATTACTTAATTAAGGATTATACCTTTAATTATAGGGGGCTTAATATTATGATTAAAGGTATTATCCTTAATTAAGGGGACTCCGGGGTTCTCTGGGCACTTGAACCCCGGAGTCTTCCAGCTTTCCGGCGAGCCATGGCCGATCTTCGAACCGCGCTGGTGCTGGGAGGAGGCAGCACAAGGGGTGCTTTGTCTAGCCCCGGGGGCTTGGGGCTTAGGGTCTAGGGCTTTAGGGTTTGGGGCTTAGGGTCTAGGGTTTAGGGCTTTAGAGCTTTAGGGTTTGGGGCTTAGGGTTTCGGGATTTAGATCTTGGGGTTGAGCGCTGGATTCAGGGTTTAGGGCTTAGGTTCAGAGGTTCTACGAAGGTTTCATGAGGGTTCTGTAGTCGCTTTGAGGATTAGTCTGTGTGCCTTTAAGTTTTAGGGTTGCAACTTAGGATATGAGCATGTTCACGGTACTTGCAGTGCTTCAGTTTTGTTCCCGTACATAATGTGTATTGGGTGGTGTCCTCTCGTGAATCTGTAGCGTTACGGCTTGATACCTGGGCTTGTAGTAATCCTGTAGATTTTGGGGGGGTCTAGGGTCTAATGATCCCGGAGACTTAAGGGATATATCGGGGCTTTTCAGGGTTTGGTGTAATTTGGGCTTCGGAGTATGGGGTTTTAATCCTCAAAAGGGTTGAAGCATTTAAGGTGTGGGAGGTGAGCGTCAGAGGTCCTTGGGTTAAGAGTCCCAAGTTCGGGGCTTGAGACTTGACCTTAAGGGTCCAAGTAGTCCCTATTTATGGTTGTTGATACCAAAAAGAGCCCCTAAAGTCGTCCTGTAATAGGAGTACTTGGATCCTCTGTGAAGGTTCACAGAGATTTTGTACTCTACGGCATGCGATTTACTGCGACTGCGCCTCGTTTGCATGAGATCTTCTGCAGTGTGGCGGCAGCTCTCAAGTTCGAGTTTTCGAAAGTTGTAGGGGCGTATGATCTTATTCTACAGTTACATATACACAGACATACATACGCGCGGGTAGAGGGACCAGAGGGAGATATCATCGCGAGTAAGTCTGAACCTAATAGGACCTAAACCCTAGCCATGAACCTGTACACATTCAGCCACCGGTGCATGTAGTATCGAAGCATGCCGCTCGACATCCGAACATCTGACCACAAAATCCAAAAATCACCCTAGACCTTACACCGCCCGAAACACCCCCTAAACACGGAACACCCTCGGCGAGCAAAGGCGGCTGGGTGGGCTCAGCGCTGGTCCTGGAATTGCTGCAGCGCCGTGAGGCGCCAGCAGCTGGATAACTCACATTTCGACCCCATATGTATGTATATGTACATATCTCTATATATGTATATATATATATATGTGTGTGCTATGTTTATTTGTACATAGATAGACGTACACACAGACATATATATATATATATATACATGCAGACATACAGACAAATAGACAGAAAAACATACAGACATAGAGACATACAGACACACATGCATACATGCATACATACATAAAAACACCTGCTCACCAAGCCCCAAGATCCTTACAAGACGGTGTAACAGCAGTGTAACACCTGATAGAGACAATTAAAATGCATTTTCCTCTCGATAGATGCCCAATATAATCCCAATGACACACTACTTATAAAGCCCCCCTCTCAGAATTTCAGTGTTCGACAACCTTCATAACATCGTAAACCCCTGAGCACCCCCTGAACCTGAAACCCCTGAACCCAAAACCCCTGAACCCAAAAACCCGAAATCCCTGAACCCGAAACCCCAATCCCTAAACCCTAAACCCCAATCCCTAAACCCTAATTATCCCTAGGTGAAACCCCAAAAGCCTGAACCCGAAACCCTGCTGTCGTTTCGAGGAGCTGGGTCTGCGCTGCGTGGTGGCTGCAGATCTCCAGACGGAGCCTTCGGCGAAAGGGAGGGTAACGCAGAAGGCGCCATTTTAGAGGTCTTTATCATTAGCTATACTGTTCTTGGGGTTTCCTTATTATAGGCCGATTTTTCATGCTTCACGGGGGACTTAGCAGGCGGGTTTGTAGAGGTTGTATTGGATATTCAACTGTAACAAATGTCATGTAGTTGTCTTGTGAGAATCACAGGGCCGAGCACAGCTAGGCGAAGAGAAAGAAGACTGGCCGGACGGATCGGCCCAAGGGAAGTACTTAGACCTTGCTTGCAATCCTCAGTCTCAGCTACTTTGGGGTTTAAGGTTTGGGCTTGATGGTTTGAGGGCTTCAGGACTGTTGGCGGCCAGAGGTCTGATCGCTAACACTACGCGTTTTACAAAGCCGTGAGGTGCGCAAAGCAAATCTGCTAAACCCCGTACTGCCCCCACTCTGTAAGAGATTAGATAATATTCATAATATAATGAGATATGGGAGTTTCCGAAAATAGGGGACCCTACTATAGTACCCTAAATAGTAGGATCCTTATTAAGAGGACCCCTAACTAAGGTACCCCCTATTTTCGAAACTCCCATATGTATAGCCCTTAATATGACCCCAAATATAAAGGGTAGTCCAGCCCTTAGCCTGCCCAGTGCATATTCGGGGCCAGGTCTTAGATTAGAGGGTGCAGCTGAATCGTTAGTTCGGGAATTTGCTGAAGCCAGCATAGGACGCCCTAAACCCTAAACCCTAAACCGCTATAGCCTCCGAAAATATTCCGTAAGTTCTGCGGGGTTTGTACTTCCTCTGGGTTGATAAATGCACCAAGGCTTAGACAATAAGCATCAAACATTAACCCCCAAAGCCTTTACAAGCCCCTTGCTAACAGGGGCAATGACGCTTTCAACTCTCCAAAAACCCTTGTGAAGCATCCAAAGCCATAGAAAAAGCCATCATGCACACCCCTCAAAACAAAGCCCAAACCCAAACCCCACCCCAAACCCCAAACCCTAAACCCCTTACGAAGTCTGTAATGTAGGGGCTTAAATAAATACCAATACCTGCTTTGGGGGTTCCTTATTGTGAAGATAGTATAACGAGCCCCAAAACCCGATTCTAAGTATTAAGGCCCCTGTAATGTAGGAAGCTCTTGACGCTTAGGCTCCCTGCAGCGCTTGGCTTCGGAGTCTCGCTCGGGGGTTCGTCGAGGAAGGCCCGGATGAGCTTTGGAGCTTTGCGGAGTTTGGGCTTGGGGGTTTGGGGTTTGTAGCTTTTGGGGGTTTGGGTTTAGGGTTTAGGGGTTTCGGCGTGTGGGTTTGGGGTGTTTGGGGTTTGGGGGTTTGGGGGTGAGGGTTTAGGGGCTTAGGGGTTTAGGGGTTTAGGGTTTAGGGATTATAGGGTTTGGGGGTTTTGTGTTGGGGGTTTGGGGGTTTTGAGGTTTGGGTTGGGGGTTTTGGTGGTTTGGGTTTAGGGGTTTAGGGTTCAGGGTTTGGGGTTTAGGGCTTTAGGGTTTAGCGGCTTGGGGGCTTAGGGGTTTAGGGTTTAGGGTTTAGGGATTATCGGGTTTAGGGGTTTAGGGTTTAGGGGTTTAGGAGTTTAGGGGTTTAGGGTTTAGGGATTTAGTGTCAGCTCATACGGCTTTTGATTTGCAGGACTATCGTTTTGGCCTCTGGGGTCAGCAGGGCGTCTGCATCATTAGTGTAATTCCCTTATAGTCTCTGTGCCAGTATACTGCAATGCAGGCCCCGCCTCCCAACTCTTTTCCAATTGTGAATGCCTTCATATTTCTTAAAACCCTTCTCGTGAGGCCGCCCCAAGTCTTAACGCCCAAACCTCCAGAAAGGCATTAACTGCTTTTGCCTAAACCCTAAACCCTAAACCCCTAAACCCGATAATCCCTAAACCCTAAACCCCAAAGCCCTGCTTTTACTGCCGAGAAATCTCAACCAGCCCTAGACTCCTGGATGCCTTTGAAGCCTTCCAGGACCTACAAACCTTGAAGCTCTTCCACTCAGAGTCCCAGGTGTTCTGGTAGAAGCTCAGCTGGACGTGACGGATGCTTCCGCTGTCGCCTTGCAGCAGATGAGATCTAGAGATAGGGTTCGCAGATAACGGTTCAAACTCGAAGTCGCAGCACTTGCTTCTGCTGTTGTCAGATTTTCAGGTGCTGGTGCGGCTTCCAGACCTCGGTAGCAGTCGGTGGCTTCTGTGTTTCCGGCCTTCCTTTGTGCCTGCGACTCTGCGCTCCGCCCAGGTACGTGGGATCGTGGAGCGCTTCCCGCCCACCGCAGTCTTCAACTTGGCTGCAGCCATCGACGTGAGGCCTGAGGCCGCGACACCGATGTGCTTTGGGTATTTCTAGTTCAGGGTTAGGAGTGTGAGCGTACGGGATTGAAACTTCAGCTCCCGAAAGAACCCTGCAAACCCTACCTTTGGCCCCCAAAACCCCGACCGTTTTAAGAAATTATAGATAGAAACCATAATCAGGATTATAGATAGAAACCATAATAAGGATTATAGATAGAAACCATAATAAGGAACCCCCCAAAAAGGTAGGTCCTTCCGGCCACAGGTAGCCAACACCCCAAGATCCAGACAAGACACGTAGAATCCTGAAAAGAAGCCCTAAGCCCTAAACCCTAAGCTGTGAAATTCGGAGCGCGCCTTGGTCACGTCACAGCAGGATCGCAGAGGTAGAAGATGACAGTAGTCGGAAGCAGTCACACACACTCACTCACACACGTTCCTCACTCGATGCTTGAAGCACTTTCTTCTCTCTGCTCCCACGTCAGCGATATGCTTCTGCAAGCCTCTTTTCCGATCACGGGTGCTTGAGCCAAAGGGTGGATCCGTGTGGGAATCGTTTCAGGCTATACACGAACTTTCGAGCATCACGGAGCTGTACACAAGCGCTCTCGCGGGACATCTGTCAAGCATTTGTATGCAAAGAGTCGAGGTTACTCAAGGCTGGATTTCCGGATATCGTTGTGCGAAGCACACAGCATGTCTGCAGGCCATGCCGAGCTGAAAACTGAGTGTCCCGAAGTTTCACCTTCCCCGACGAACGAAACGAATTACGGGAGTTAGATCAACTGCAGCCAAGCAGAAGCGACGTGCAGGCGTGCTGAGGCCAAGACCTGATGGCACAAGGAACTATCTTCAGAGTTTACAGAATGGGTCTGAGGACACTTCAATCTTCACATAAGCCCTAAACTCTAAACCCTCAACCCTAGGCTTCTGTTCGTCTGCAGACCTTCCAAGGTAGGCCGGTGGAAAAGTTGGCTTTTTGCACCGGCCTACCTGGGAAGGTGTAAACAAGAACAGAAGGTAGGCCGGTGCGAAAAGCCACTTTGGGTAGTTTTTTTTGAACCCACATCTTGGAATTTGTGATGGGCTGCGCTGGGCTGCTCTGGCTGGGGCTGGGGGTTGGGGCTGGGAGCTGTGGCTGGGCGCAGCAAGGGTTTGGGTGACCGCAACGTTTTGACCGAAAGTTTTGACCGAGTTTTTTTTTGGAACCATGTTTTGGATTTGGTGGGCCGGTGCTGGGCTGCGCTGGGCTGGGCTGGGGGGGGGNGAAGCGACGTGCAGGCGTGCTGAGGCCAAGACCTGATGGCACAAGGAACTATCTACAGAGTTTACAGAATGGGTCTGAGGACACTTCAATCTTCACACCCCCACTTGTCCGAATGGCCCTTGGCCGGAAAAATTGGATCACAGCGTTCTGTACCTGCTCGCTTAGCACTATCCAGACAGCTCCACACTGACTGAGCACGCTTCTAAAAAGGAGCACTGGAAAACAACATACTGCGACAANCAGCTCCACACTGACTGAGCACGCTTCTAAAAAGGAGCACTGGAAAACAACATACTGCGACAAAGGCAACGGTACGCTCGAGCAACGGGCTTCGACAGCATACCGCGGAAAACAGACAATGTTGACGACAAACGTCAACAAAGCACCCACGCACACTACACACCTGGTGCAAAACGGACTTTACGCTGCGTTGCAGTTGGGGCTGCATCTCGTGCATGCTCCCTATCCGATTTCACGGGNCAAAGCACCCACGCACACTACACACCTGGTGCAAAACGGACTTTACGCTGCGTTGCAGTTGGGGCTGCATCTCGTGCATGCTCCCTATCCGATTTCACGGGGTCCGGGACCAGGAAAGCAAGGTGACTCGAAAGCCTCGACGCGCCAACAGCAAAGCTCAAGCCAGCGAGCGCTCTGCGAAGACCTTCTGTCACTCGACGACGATTCTGAGTCGACATGGTCTCAAAGCCNCGCGCCAACAGCAAAGCTCAAGCCAGCGAGCGCTCTGCGAAGACCTTCTGTCACTCGACGACGATTCTGAGTCGACATGGTCTCAAAGCCGTCAACAATTTGAGCCGTTGTGTCAAGAAATTGCTTCCGCCAGGAACATAACGAACCACCAACCGGCCAGCGTCCGTATGATATTGCACGAGCATCACCCGGAGCTCAAGGTGTCTGACCCTTCGGAGAAGGCCTTGCATCATGCTTA